>VZSZ01007522.1:184780-200469 GCA_013398815.1 Ibidorhyncha struthersii
GTGATGCCCGCTGCCGCCCCCCGGCCCGGGACACGGCACACGGGACACGGCACACGGGACACGGGGCGGCCCCCCTCGCCGGCGGGCGCCGCCTCACAGGGAGCGCGGGAGGGGCTAAGGGCGGGGCGGAGCTAAGGGCGGGGCGGGGCCCGGGCCGAGCGTGCGCAGTGCGGAGCGGTGAGTGGCGGGCGGGGAGGGGGACTGAGGCGAGAGGGTGCCGCCATGACACACACGCACCCCCAGTGCCCGGTCTACGGTCGCTGCTCGGTGGCGGAACAGCGGGGCCGCACACGGGCTCTGCGGGGGTCGGAGCGTGTCCTGCCGGTGCCCTCGTTCGAGGGGAGCCGGCGGTGAGGCCTTGCCGGGGCGGGGGAGTTGCCCGCCGGCTCTGCTTTGCCGCTGAGGGGGTCCGGCCCAGGCTCTGCGGGCGCAGGGCCCGGAGAGCCGCTGCTGAGGTGGAGTAACGGCGTTTGTCCGGAACCCGGGGGATTCGGCCTGCCTGGGGCGCGGCTGAGGAGTAAAGGCATCTGCCTGGGCTGTGGTGTTGTAGAACTGACCAAAAGTCAGGGCCCTGTGGTGAGGATCAACCCACAAAGTGCGGGGTGGGATGCCTGGGCAGCCCAGGATCCCTTACACTGAGGGGTTTTAAATACAGATTGGACAGAAGAGGAGCAGTTTGCATTCTGCCTTGAGCATGAGAGCAGGCTGGGTCACCTCAGGCCCCTTTACACCTGGGTGGTTGTGGACTAAAAGTAATCTGGTGCCTTTGGTGTAGCTCTGGGCCATTAAAATGGAGTTTTCTTCAGGGTGTGCATTCAGTAACATGAGGCCTGAATTTTAAAACTGTTTAATTATTTTGGTACAAGCTTGCATATGGCTCTTTTGCCGGAGAACTACTGAAATTACATGTTGCACAAAGCCAGGGAGTGAAAACTGAGCAAATGGGATTTTGTATATAAACACTATTTGGAATATTGCCTTAAAATGTTTAACTTCAGTGGTTGACTAACACTTGCATTAGAAGTAATCTTTGACAAATAATCAACACTACCCGCCTCTCAAGATGGCCTAGGTTTACCCAAACAAGTTCTGTAGACACAATTTCTTAGGGGCAAGTTATTTATTCTGCAGTGTTTTGCTGATAGAACTAACCCATTACAAATACGGCTTAGAGGCAGAAAGTATGACTTCACTGATACTGTTTAATTTGCTTCCCAGAGTAGTATAATCTGCACAGGCATTTCTGTTGGTAGAGCTGACTGCACGAGGAGGCTGCTTCAGCGTGCAGCCATGGTAGGAAACCTTTTAAGTGCAGATAACTCTGTATGGCGTTAGAAGCCAATGACACAGCCTGTCATTTACCAAACTCGATACCGCACTGTTTCTGCTCTCTGTGATCCTTTTGAATTCATTTGTGCTCTCTGAGTAGCCTTATTAAGGGATGGACGACTTTTTTTTTTCCCTCTCTTTTCTTTACCCCAACCCTGCCTTAAAATGACCAGCCTGGAGTGCATTGGTATTTTTCAGCAGTCTCCAAGGTGTTTCTATGGTGGAACCATCCAAAATACTGCCCCAGAAACTTCAATGTAGAAGTGCAGCTAACAGAGGTGAGAGCAGTTGCCTGCATGTTCCTGGGGTCTGCTATCTACGTGACCGTGTATTTACTAGATTTGAAGGAATACAAATATGTTCTTTTTAAAGAAATATGCTGGAAACAGGATATTCTAATGAGTTGTCAGACAAGCCCTTGAATCTGCAACACTGTCACCATGCTCTAAAGCAACACAAGACCAGTGCTGCTGCTACCGCCGTCACCTTCTGCTTTTTTACAATTGAGAATTTCTTTAGCCTGAGCAATAAAACACCTGAAAAACTCTCAAGCACCCCGAAACCCTCTCTCTGGCAAAGAAATGAAGGAGGTGATGCTGCTCTGGTAGGGGAGTTGGACTAGATGATCTCCAGAGGTCCATTCCAACCCTGACCATTCTGTGACCACTTCAATACAGATGTGGTCAAGCTGGGCAGATGTGGTTGAAATCACATCAGCTATACCCTGAGAATTTGCAAGGCAATGGATTGTTGGGATAAATTTAGGGATAATAGTCAGCCTTTCTACATGCTAATCCTCTCTGCTACTGACTGCCTCTGCGGCTTTTATAACCCACCTCAGCTCTCTTACCACTGAGCTTTCCCCTCTGAGAAAGTGTTTAACTTGCACTCGTGAAGTAGGTGAATCAGCTTTAATTAAGATTCGTCGAGCGCTTTGTTGATAAGTTCCTTGTAAAGCTAGTTATTATTTTTTATTAACACGCACATATTCTTAGCACCTGAAGTGAAAAATGACACAACACTGGGGATCTTCTGGGAAGCAGCCTTGTGAAGGGAGACGACGCGTGCTAACGAAGGCTTTGTCAAATCTCTTCTGGCTGTGGTTCACGAGGCAGCTTGCTCCTAAAGCTCTCACTCAAAAAAAATAAAATCCTCTTGAGTCACCGGGAAATCTTAAATGTTCCTGGAAGTTAAGCCTTGCTTTTGCATAAGATTTGTAGATCTTGCCCCCTTGCTGGATTTCTTGCAGAGCCTTCAGTTGGGGTTTGGTGCAGCTGTGTGTGTATGGCATCAGCTGTGCAGGCACAGCTGCTCTCGCCTGCTTTGAAACACCTTGTTTCAATGATTTCAGTTGCGTTCAGCAATCATTGCCTCAAATGATTCTGCCTGGGGTAGGTTGGTGACCCTTATGGGCTACAGCCTGTCGCAGGGGTCAGTGGGGCTGGGAGGGAAGCCTTGTCCTTCCCCCGAGGTAGCCCAGGTCAGCATTGCTTGCCCTGCAGCACATGGGAAGGCCATCTTCATCGGAACAAGCTTAGTGGCGAATTGAGGTGAAGAGTTTTGTTTATGAAAGGTAATGAAGATGTGAATTGTAAATGGTTACAGCTATGCTTGTTCTGTGTTGCTGTGTGGGTGCCCTTTGGGCAGAATGAGGAGCTCTATTGTATTTTGGGGAAGAGAAGGCTGTTAATTTAGCTCTAGGATATTACTGCTGTAGGAGTGGCTGGGTGGAGGATGCAAAATGAAATGCAGGGCTGGAGAAGCCTCCTTGTTCGTGCCCCTGGCCTGAGGCTAGGTGGGAGATACACAGCTCTAGACTGGACAGCAGTGGGTGGTAGTGCAAATCTGGATGAGGGGCAGGTTCCCTCTGGGACTTGATGAAATCCCAGTCTCGGAGAGCCTGATACCTCATCTGACTTGCCTGTGCAGCAAATTAAGTGCGCTGTTGTGTCTATTGCCTTCAGAGAATGGGGAGCCCAATGGATGGTTGTCCTTGTAAACAGCTGTTAAATGCTGCCTGAGAGCTGATAATGACCCTGGAGGGGAGCAGGGATGGAGAAACCCTTTGACAGCTGCTATGGGGCTGTGAGTTTTTCACCGCTGACTCCTTTGATTGTTGCCCAGACCCTCCGGTTTGTCTGCGACTTTCTTAGGGGTGGCACTGAGTATGGTCTTCCAGCCCAGAATTGGGAGTTTTATATTCTTAAATCCCAGAATGATATTTAGCTCTTTGCAGTTGGAGCTGTGGTGTCACAATGCTGACACACGTTGTATTTTTCATCCAGTCCCTGATTTTCTTCAGCATTACCTCTGTCCAGAGAGTTTTCCCTCATGCTGTATTTGTGCTCTTGATCTTTGTTTTTTGCTGTTTCCAAGTGCAGTTCTCTGCATTGTTTTCCTTGCTTTGCTTTTTATTGATTTGTGGGTGCTTTTGGAACTTTTCTTCATTTTATCAATTCTGATCATGACCTCCAGAGTGCTTCCAGCTCTTAACTGCTGGGCATCCTTTCAGGTTTTATAAAAGTACTTTCTCTTTCATCGTTTGGGCCATTAATGAAAAGGTTGGATAGAAGCAGACCTGGACTGAGCTCCAAGGGTCCATATGTGAGGTTTTTTCCTGTTGTGACAGGGAATCACTGGTAGCTACCCCTAAAGTGTGCGTGGGGGGGAGTTGCTTTGGTTTTTAGTTTCTCTTGGTTAGTAATGAGCACTGTGTCTCGTTAAGGTGAGCTCGCCTAGTCTGAGTTCCTCTGCTTTGCCTGAGAGTGTCAGATGGATAGAGTGAAAAGCCTGCTTGAATGCTGTTGTGCTGGTTGGAGGTGTGGTAAGCAGATCTCTGTAGAGCGGGATTTGTGGCCCATTTCTGAAGACTTGGGTGACTTTCAAGAGCTTTTGTGAACCTCATTTTTAACTGGAGCTTCTCGCTGATGCTCGCTAGGACTAGCATCACTTGGAGGCAATCCTGTGAGTTGCTCAGCCCTGCTTTACACCGAGAGCTCCCCAGGTGTCTCTGTTTTGCTTGCAGAGGGGTATGGGTGGGGACAATTTGTGTCTGTAGTGTCCTGCTCCCTATTGTTTCTCTGTTAGTCTGTCCTCAGTGAGAGTTAGGCTTGTCTGTGTGTGACTAAAGTGGTAAAAATACATTTTTCTCCTCAGGCAGTTCAAAGTTCCTTCTGTGGTTGCTCTGCTCTGGGGGAAAAAAAAAAATCTCTTGCTCTGGAAAAATTAATTACACTCATTTTTATCCCCAAATAGTGTGTTGCTGTGGGAGTGGTTGCAGGATACCTTGTTCCACCAGGGCTCTGCTGGTCACCTTCTCAGCGTGAACTAAGCTTATGGAAAAGGAGTTGCTTTAACCGAAATACATTTAAGTGGAGAAAACGTTACTGTCCAAACAGGACCAGCTGTAACTGCCTCCAAGTTCTGTAAGTACTGAGCTGCTTTGTTCAACTTTTTGAATTTTAAGAGGTTGGTCCTTTTCTGAAGTGCACTTCCAGCCACTATACCATCTGTCTTTGCACATTGGGTAACTGGGGATTGATATTTGGGCCTCACTGAATTCAAGGACAACACAGGGTTCCTCTGTGGTTGTCATGTCTTCCACCTCTTAAGGCTGGTAACTTGAGGTACCTGGCTACAGCTGTTCGCTCAGGCTGTGCTTCAAGGACGTCATCAACGGGATGGAGAAGCTGTGCCCTGTTTGTTCTCCTTTATTGGTCCACAGCTGATGGTGGGTGCCCTGACCAAATTTCAGTTCAAGGGGAGAAAATTCAACCTCCGTAAAGCATTTCTGTGGTTTCTGTTGGATTCTTCCTTCTCTCTGTGGGGCTGTGTGCTGTAGTTAAATACTGGCAGAAAGGTTGTGTTCCACTCTGTGTTCCAGCTGAATCTCAGTGGTGGATAAATTGCATCCTGAGTCTGGTTTGCAAAGCCCTTTGGGCTTCATGGGATGCAAGAAGCTGTATTTTATTCTTGATGTGTGTTTCCTGATAATTCTATAGGATTTTTTAGTGAGCAGGTTGTAAGAGTCCTGATTATACTGGTTCTCTGTGAAGTCAGACTCTTTGCGCAAATAATTCAAAAGCCTGCTGCAGAGAGAGGAAAAGGAAGGTGGAAGGATGATTTAGAAACCTCTGGGTCACTGGAACAGGTGGGAAGAAAATGCATATGTTGATCTGAAGGAGATACTGTGCCAGGTATATGCCTTTAAGTGTCTAAAGAAAAGTCAGGATTTTTTTGATGCCTGCCTACTTTAAACCCAAGTAGTTTCTTTAATGTGAGTTTTTAAAGGTTAATTTTAGAATTTTTAGAATTTTTATTTCAAGCGTGCTTCCATAAAATTAACTTTTTCAACGCAGAACGCTTTAATGCCTTCCGTGTTGGTGCTCATTTGCAGGAAATCTACGCGCAATTATTTCTTATGTACCAGTTAAATCTATCAGCCAACAGATGTCAAGTGTAGCAAAAATCCTATAATAATATTATGGTCTAATAATAGTTATAATGATTCTAATTACCTGGCACGGCTTTTGAGAGAGGCAGACTCAGAAATCAGTGCAAAGGAAACGTTTAACCTTGAACTGCAGAAGCAGGGCACTTTCAGAGGTGTCTGGGCTGCGCTCTCTCCTCCTTATTGGACATCCCATTCCCTTTATTTTCCTCCAGCAAACCAGGAGTAGCAGTCTGGTCTGTTTTAAATGTTCAGACCTTATTCTTGGTATGCTCAGAGGTGGAGAAGAGTGCTGGCGAGCTGTGGATGAGCACCTTTCTTGAAATACCTGTGAATGTGAAGCCTGATCATTTTTACCCTCGCACTGCAGTCTTGCTACCCCAGTTTTGGTGTGCTGCTGCTGCCTGATTACAGTGCGCACAGATTGCTCTCACCTCGGGAAGGCTGCAGGAGGCTCAGCAATCTTCATCTTTTAGGCAAGCTGGTTGTGCTGCTTTTAAGTGGCAAAGCCTCCCTGACACAGCCTGGAAAGCACAAAGACAGCCTGAATCTGCCTGAGTGCTGCCAGGCACCTTTCATGCCGTTTGCTGATGGGAGAGCAGGTGTGAGGGTGTACAGACAAGCGGCTGTGAGTTGTTGATCCCGGTGGAGGCTTTGGTGTGGGAGGCGAGGAGGGCATGTCAGCCTTGCTGGTGCAGGGGTGCTGCGCTTGCTTTGCCTTCGACTGTTTGGACCTGCACAGCCTTGTCAGTGTCTCCTTCCCCAGTGCAGAAAGGGCGCTCTGTGTGCCAGGTCTGTTACGTCACTCCCAATGCCGCTCTACCACTGTATTTTTCCTTAGGAAGGATCCTGGGCTGCATTTTCTATATTCTGGTGGCTTTTGCCCAACCTTGCTATGTTCTGTGTAGCGTCTTGGGGACCCAGTGCTCATTATTGTTGTAGGACTGATAAGGTGATGTGTAATGCGATGCCCCTTGCTGCGGCTGTTCATTTTAATTTTGTGACATGAAGTTTGTGAGGAGTCGTAGATTCACAGGGAAGGATCCTTCTGCAGAGGAAGCCCTGTATAGGCTGGAAGTTGACAGCTTTCAATGACGATATGCCAGGCTGAATGTTTTTTCCTCTAAATAATAGATTCACATGCTGATGAGAACTCAGCAGGACCTACAGGAATTCGGCTGTCAGTTGCTGGTCCCTGGCATGGGCAGCAGCTGTGAATCTTTTACTGTCTTCCTGTAAAATGGATCCAGAGGTACCCTTGCAAGGTTTTCTTCTTCATTTGCAGCCTGCTCGTAGGCCGTCATGCTCTGCTTCTCACGAAAGCCCTGCCTGCTGGTGCTGCCCATGCTCAGCGCATGGAGCTCACCTTTCTTCAGGGCTCACACCGATGACAGCTCTGCCATCTTCAGCCTTTTCTCTGGGGAGGTTTGCCTTCTTGCTGGAGTCGGTACCTCCATTGGTGCATCACCATGGAGATGGGGCCATAAGAGCTGCAGGGCGTAGCCTTTTCCAGGCTCACATGAAGAAGGATGCGGTAATGGGCTATACTTGTTTAGGGAAAATGATTTCTCGGAGTAAATAATTTGTCAAAGAACACTTGGCATCACCCCAGATGCTATTAAGGAAAAGACAAATCTTGGATCTCTTCAAGCCAGAGCTGTAAGGCTCATGTAATATTCACTTGCTTTTTAACATGCTTCTTTGCTTTGTTCAACATCAGGCATTGCTGCTATGACCAGCGCTGAAACACTAACCTGCTTGTGCTTTTACTTGCCCTGAGAAACCAAAAGCTTCCTTTGTTTTTCTCCTCCCTGTAAATATTAGCACTGTATTTCTTGTCCTGCCACAAGAGCATCTTTCTGCATCCCTTTTCTCAGCCCGTTGAGAGTCCAGATTTTTGCTGCTCTGGGAGGGTTGCAAGGGTTTGCTTCCCTGTGACTGGTACAGCTCTGGGCAGGTTTCCAAAGGACACAAAGGGTGCGCAGGTGCATTGAGCTTTCGTGCATGCCGAGGAGTGCAGGCACCTCCCCGGCTTGGCGGACTGTGCCAGTGCACCCCATGCCCCGAATGTGCTCGTGGGGTTTGGGGACGCAGCTCTTTCTACTCTCCTGGCACTGGCGCACTCTGTCTAGTTTCTGGTACAGGGAGAACCATCTCAAGAAGGTCTAGAAGAGCCTTCTGGCACCTCTCTGCCTCAGTGCCTCCATGTCTCATTTCAGGCCTCATCTGTAAACATCTCTTTGCCCTTGCTAAACACTGTGTCTCTTAATTTCTCTCCACAAGAGTATTATTTAATTTGTAAATGTTTTAGGACGTTATTTGGAAAATATGATATGAAGCTGTATTTCATTTACTGTAATGATCCACTAATGCGGGCATATTTCAAAGACAGGCTATGCAGTACTGTAGGGTTTAATTAAATTTTGTTTTTCAAGTAAGCATCAATAGACAGACAATAACAAATGGTGGACAATGTGCATACCGAACAAAGTCACTCCGTTTTCTTTTCCAAGACTGTGGAAGTGAAAAAGTATAGCCCTTAAAATGCACTTGGCCTGCTCATGACTGCTGCTTTAGTGCAGTTACTTGCTTTAGGGGGAGTTTTTTCTTCTTACTCCGACTTAATTAATTTTCTTGATCTCTTCCTGCCCACAGAATAAACTGTTACGCTATGGAGAATTTCCAGCAGGAGCCTTGGGTGACCTAAGTTCTGCTGCAAGCTCTGGACTGAGTTTTGAATATTGTGTTGTTGCTTAATACGTTATGGCTTGTACAGATGGGTCTTCATCGGGATTACAAAACTGAAGGGCTGGGGATGAGGTTCTCATTCCTTTGGTGGGAAATGCCTGTCTCCAGTGGCTGGATGTGGTGCATGCCAGCCCTGGCACAGGGAGGTTGCCGGGAGGTAAAAATGATGTTGTTGCATCCGGCATTGTTGTACCCAAATCGGGAATAAGCAAGTGGCTCTTGAGTGCATTTTGTTCCTTTTCTTCCAGCAAGCGTGGGGTAATCAAGTACAAAATGTATGCAGAGAAGCTTGGAAAGTCTGTTCAACGTCAGCGGGAGGCTGTTGGAAATCATAATGGCCCTCACAAGAGTGGCACTTTTACAAGTTTTTTAGGGGTAAAGAAATTCATCAGTGATGATGTAAATGGGCTCATTTGTTTGGGTTTGTGCAGAGCATTGCTTGAGGAGCAGAGTGAGATTGAGTGCTGGCTGGAGCCTTGTTGAGTTCTGGCTGGTTTCTGGTGGCTAGCGTGGGTTTTATTCTCTCTTAGTGTTTGGGAATTTTTCCATTGTTTAGAAATGTAACCAGAATTTGCTGAGGAAATCAGCGTGGGTGCCGTGGACTCCTGCAGCACTACAGCCCTTTGATTTCTCTCTGAAATGTCTCCAAGTCAGAGAGCTGAAAAAAAGGTAAATTTTTCAGAGGAGGACCCCCCCCATCCTCCGTTCAGAGATGTGAGTTCAAGCCGTGTCCTGGATCGATGCCTAAAGTGTTACCTGCTTAGGCTGCCTGCAAAGGGATCACCGGCCAGGGCAGCGGGATGGCTGGGGGTGAGGGCTTGCTGTGCTCACCACCGGCTGACCAAAGGGCTGCTGGTCAGCCGGTCACTGTCCAAAGGGCTGCTGGGTGGAAATCGGAGCATGTAAAGCTGGAGAGAGGCTGTGGGAACCTGGCTCTCGACTTGTTTCTCTGCAGCTGTAAATGCCTGAAAAGCATTGCTGTAAATGACAGACTTGTGTCTGCTAACCTCCTCCTCCATGAGATCTCGGTTTAACACTTCCTGCGTTACGGTAACAGCCTGTGTTTTGCTCTGTGCTGGAAAGCAGCGCCACGAGTACTTTACAGCTCTCCTGGTGCAAGTACTGGCTGATGGTGTTTTCTGCTCTGGATGAGATGCTTGTAGGAAACAACAATCCTGTCCAAATAAGGCTGGCAAGACGGTGTCCTGTGCTTGATGCCAGTCCCTGTGGCTGGAGAGGAGCCCTGGTACAGATAAAATGTCTAAATATAACTTGTCATGAGGCATCAGATGCTCTTTAAATAAATTCTGGAAAAAAAACCCCACACAGCTGAGGTTTGTGCTGGTACTACTGATACCAAGGGGAATGCCCTGTGCCTGCTGCTGTGTTCTTCCCTTGTTCTTTGCTTTAGGCTGCCAGGTTTTCCCTTTTCTCACTTATTTTTGTTGATATGTAGTGTCACTCAAAGCTCTGATGCTGGGTTTTGGGGCAGGCAGTTGCTTTTTTGGAGACTTGAGGCAATGCCTCCTGCTTCTCTCATCCCTCCTCTGGATGTCCTGCCTTTCTCCTGTTTGCTCTTGCTTTGCGGTAAGCTAACCTCCTCTCTGGGCTGGTCAAGCTTCCCATCGAGGAACCTTGGGCCTCTTGCAAACATTTTTTTTCTGGGGCCATTATTCATCTGCTGTGGAAGGAGCTGTCTTCCTGGCTGTGGTGGGGCTCAGGTGGCTGACCCCATGAAGCATGCTGGCATCTGGAACATCTGGAGCCAGCGGCTGAGCCCTGGGTTGAGGGATTTGCCCTCTGTGCAGACCAGTAAGCACTTGAGCCTGGTCTTTGCAGGAGCAGGTGAGTGATTTGGGTTCCCCACAGTACTGGCTGGTGTGATTAAGTCTTGCAGATGTGCCCAGAGCAGGTTTAGGGGCTTGTTCTCCTGCCCAGCAGGATAATGGAGAGAGAACAACAGAGAGAACACAGGCAGAGCCAGTGCCTGTGCTTTAATGGTTCTTGCAGGACCATGTGGCAAATGGGGGACCCGTGAGGGGCCTTGACATGTCTAGGGTGACATGACCCCAGGGCATGGGAAGCTGCTATAGTGCTTGGGAATGAACCAAAAAAAAAAGTCTACAGAACTATTTAAAAGCAAAAAGGTAATCTGTAATTCAGCTTTTGGGGAGTTCACTTCTAGTGAGAGGGTGCGAGGCTGGCTGGGAGAGGAGGAGCACTTGCTCAGACGGATGATAATCCAGCGCAGCACGATACCACGCCAAGGCTCTTTGACAAACATTAGCCTTCTTAATGCCTCCTTAGGACAAGCGAGACGCTGCGCCACTGGATGAGGAACGGGAAGTTCCTGGACTATGAGGAGCTTCAGCCCAGAGTGATAATTTAAACAGTGAATTCTTTTTAATAATGGATATTGTTGATGGCTGCCTCGTATGGGTGTGCTGCACAGGAACAGATTGCATTGTACTGATGTGTTTTAAAAATGAAAAGTGTGCTGGTCTTCGTAAGCACTTGGGTCTGACACCAGCCAGCTAGGTTTCTTGGATTTCTCCTTTGGAGTTTGGCAGCCGTCTGCTTCAGGGAGTACAGTGGTCTCAAAAGAGTTTATTTGATCTGACACATGACAAATTGTTTCTGCTGGCGGGTACTTCAGGCGCAGTCTGTTAGCTGGCAGCCGTGGCTTTGTGGGCACCGGAGAAGTTGGGGAAGGCAAGCCTGCCCTCCTCCTCCTCTTAGAAAGCGTCAGCAGAGGGAGCGTTACTTTAGCCCACCTCCCATTCCAGCCTTCTTTTTCCCGTTTGTTAAATTGTGCTATTTGCATAGATTATTAATGTTGCTTATGTGCTGGGTGTTCCTGCAGATGCTCATTGTGTTTCTCGTTGCACGTTGGTGTGCGGGGCAGAAGAGGAGAGCTTGTGTTTCTGGAACCACCCAGTTGCCATTAAAGATGCTTTGTTAAGTTGTTTTTTTTTAGGGCACCCTTTTAACTTTGTAATGAGGAGTGGAATATTACATTCCTCAGCAGAATAAAAAGTACACGTCCGCTGTGAGATACTGTAAATACATTTTATCTGTTCTATTACCTGCCGTTTTGAGAATACGTCCCCTAAGAATTTTAATCTTGTTTTCCAGAGTTGTCTCAGGGTGAGGAATCGCTTCTATTTGCAACTTTGGGGATAATTACTATGTTCATTAATTTCTTCTCTTTCCTGCTGTCCATCTATTATTGCTTCCGAGAGAAAAAAACTCTCTAAATCTCCACCGAAACAGGACTGACTGCTTGATTAGAAGGAGAGTTAGGTGTGCTAGAAATGTGTTTGCGAGAGATCATCTTGTAGCCCTGAGCCTGGATGGACCCACCAGCATGTGCTGGCTCCTCCAGTGCTGTTCAAAAGCACTTAGCCACATAGAGCCTGCCAGATGCCCGGGCTGGCTCAGCGCTCCTTATCCTATGATTAAAGAAGAGAGCGCCGCAGGCAGCACGTTTCTGGGCAGTCGTGGCACACCTGGAGCACTGGGACGAGGCAGGAGGCTGAAGGTCAGGTCTGCTCAGGCACCCGAGGGGTGCTTTGCCTCCTGAAGTGCCTTGCCCGCAGTGCCTGGCTGCTGTTATGAAATAAAAATTAGACAGGACAATAAGAGAAGCGGTTCATCATCTGGCCTTCTTTTGTCCAGCAACTAAAAGCCAGTTCAGAGATTTCTTTTTTTGTGGAAGTGCTGTTTGCTTTGGTCCTTTTTTGCTCTTTCTTTAAGTACAAACTCAAAGAGCTGGAGACTGGAGGCCACTGTAATTATTATTTCGCCCTGAATAACAGAATAAATGTGCCATTTAATGCATAAATGACAGGGTCCTTGCCTTGGAAAAAATACGTGACCTGACCTTGGTGTGCAAACCCTTCTACATGTGAGTAACCCTCCCTGCCTGGTTCTGGGAGCACTGAGATTTCTCACTCCCTGGATTGGGGTCGGTGCCAAAAATTGTCTCAATGTGTGACGTCTGCGGTCATTGGAAGTCACTGTGGAGGCTGTCATTGAAACAGCCTTGATTCGTGTGGCAGCTTTATTTAGATGGCAGCTGATGTAGAAGCTCTGCAGAATAATGTGTCCATCATGTGACAAAATCTGCTTGCAAGAGGGGACAGCTGAAGTCTGTGGTCTTCATGGGAGAAGCCTCCTCCATGGAAATGGGGCCTGGCAGTCCTATGATGGACTTACCATCTCCCTACCTGACGCGGCAAGATAAGGCTGTGGCATCACCAGGATGTAGAGGAAGCTGCTCAGGATGTTCTGCTGTCTGAGCAGAGAGGTAGATGCTCTTTCATCAGAGCTTAAAGAGTATGGACTAGTGGACTGGTGCCGCTGAGCTACTGAGATATGCCTGTCCATGAAACGGCTCTTTATTTTATAGGGTATTCTCTAACAAAAGGATGTTCCTTTTAAGTGGCTACGTTTTCTGCTCTTGGTCCAAGCTCAGGAAGAGACACAGTGGGTCTTTTTTGGGACTGAAGGGTGCTGAGGTTATGAGCACAGTCATTGTGTGGTGACCGGTGCAACTGACAGCGCGGGCAGGGTCCTGTGGTGGCTAAGGCATTCACAGAAATGCTGTTGCATAACTTCTGCTGGGATTCGTGAGATGTGTGGAGGCAGGTTCGCTGATTTGTCACTGTGTCATAAGGATTTAAGGTTGAGGAGCTCTTTGAAGCACCAGTATAGCCTGTTCTGCCATGACAAGGTGGAGATGAGCGCCAGCATGACTTTTCTTCCCCAAGGAAAACGCTCTTTTGCACAGATCACAAGCTGTGGCTCTGCTGCTGTTTGAAGAGACCAGACGAATCGCAGAGACGGATGCTCTGTGCAACATCAAAGTCTGCCCGTCTGAAGCAGAGATGCTCAGGAGCTCCAGCTCAGCATCCTTCATATCTAGGCAGCAAAAGGAAAGAAGGTCTCTGAACCGGGAGTCGCTTGGGGGATCAAAGCTCTGCTTAGCAGAGGCTGATGAGGCAAAAGGCAGGACAACAGCAGGAAGGTCGCAGCCCATGCGGGTGATCTGGGCCATCTAATAATGGCAGTCAGGCCTCAAGAGGGGTCTGTGAAACCTTATCCTCTGCTGGTGGACTCAGGCCTGTGTTGACCACTGAGGAAGCAGACATGCAATGTCCGGCGCCTGCACTTGGCTGGAGCAATTCTGCAGTGCCTGAGAGATTGTTTAATAAAAAGCATGCTGCACTGTCACATTTCAAACTGTTTTTTTTTTTCCATACGTTGCTACAAGTAGTAGCTAAAATAGCTTCATCTGACAAGAGATGAGAGAATTTTTCAGCTGTGGACTACTTGCATTTGATGGTGCTTTCTGTGCAGGCAGTTTTCTTGCTTCTTCCCTGATTTTCATTAAGCTTAAAACAGTGCCCATGGACCAACAAAGACTGGAGCATCTTGATCCTAGGTGCAGTGTAAGCATGTGTCAGTCTGTAACCATCTTACCAGCAGAAAGGCAAAAAAACATTCCCCAAAGTAGAGGTGGCAGATGATGAAGAGCAAGAGAGTGAAGGAATTATGTTCTCTTTCAGCTTCCAGTGTCTGTGCAACTACTACTGCATTTGCAGCCCTTGGAGCTCTTTGCTATTTTAAATTTCCTTGGGAAAAAAACCTGCTGAACGAATTTTGCCTGCTGCTGCTGGCTGTTCTGCTTTGGTTTTGGACTGGGAAGGCTCTTATGCTCAGGGAGTGAGACTGGCTTTTTAATCTTGGTGGGAAATGCCTGGGTAGAAGAACGGAAATCAGGGCCAGAGTCACTTCTAGATGTTTGTACTGGTCGTCTCTCCACTCTCTCTTCATGCTCGTTACTGTCCCAGAGCTTTTTTTAATTGCTTATGAAAGGCATCCTCTGAGACCCCTTTAAAAGTACTAAAGCAGTGAAAAAAAAAAAGGCAAACTTAAATAATGCCTTTCATCCAAGCACTTGAAGATATTATTGCAGACCTTAGTGGAAGGAGCGTAGCAATTCCCTTGTTTGTAACCGTTGCATCAGTGTTAGGAGGGGAGCAACTGAGCCCCAGCACGGGGAATGACTTGCCTGGGTTCATGTGGAGAGTTGGGGCGAAGCCAGGAGCCGAGGGAACCTGCTTGGCTGTAAGTTATGGTCCTCCCAAGAGAGCTCCTTATATCCCTTCAGGAGAGGGTTTGAGATTGTCTTGTTGGGGCTTTATTCTGGGTTTTGGTGCCAGTGGCTGATCTGGCAGCTCCTGGGTGGGTTTGGCCCACAAAGCGGATCCCGGTGGCTTTTCAGCTGGGAACTTCCCACAAAACTGGAACTGTGGGGGAGCCTGTTTGCTTGCAAGGGCTGAGCTGAGCATCCTGCCAGACATCCTGTGCAATTAATCCCACGGGTTGTGATGCCACATTAATCCTGGCTGCATAGCCAGAGCATGTGGCGGGGAAGCCACACGTTCGCTGCCCGTTGTGCCATGCTGCTCCCTGCTGTGACCTGTACCTGTGGGTTGTCACGCCGAGTAAGAGCTGTCACCACCGCCCAGTGTACTGTAGAGAGGTGAAGAAATCCATTTTTCATAAACTTTGCAGCTCACTCATTTCTGGCAGATTGATAGGGCTCTTGGAAAAGCCCTTTGCTTGCCTGTTGTCATGGCACCTCTGTGTTGAGTGCTCTGCAGGACTGTGGCAGTGGGTGCCCTTGGCTCAGATGAGATGGCAGTCCTGATGGGAAACCTCCAGGCTGACCCAGAGCCGGCAGCAAGTGTCTTGGCAGGGACGGGCTGAGATGTGGATGCAGGGGATAGATGCTTGTACTGGGGCAGGTGGTGTGGGTGCTGCTGTGGGAATTGTGTGCCTGGTACATCAGCGTCGGATTTCTGTAATACTGAGCCTGAATTTTGCATGGTTTTTTAACCTCTTAATTGAATCTTTTGATAGGGAAGCTGGCACCTGAGAGGGGAAGGAGGTTGTTATTTGATGTGAGAGCCACAAGTGAACAGCAGGAACTTGGAAAATACAAAAAGCTGGTTCCAGAGAGGCTGGGAGTACGCCAATTAAATCTTTGGCACTTTGTGGGCCCAACTGCAGTGGGACATCAGGGTGTCCCATGCCCTGGCTAGTGCTGTGTGTGCTTTCTTTCCTGTTAATTCTCCAAGCTTGGGAAGTCAGA
>VZSZ01007522.1:200474-351949 GCA_013398815.1 Ibidorhyncha struthersii
AAAAAAAAAAAAAGCTGAATGCTGGCAGACTCCCAGGTTAGTCTGAGCCAAGGCGTCACCTTGCAAATAGGGGCTGACGGAAATGATAGATACATGTAGGGGGAAAATATCACTCATTTTTATGTGCTACGCATGGGAAATTGTGACAAGGAGCAGGAGAAAGGAACAGGTATGGGCAGCAGGCGAGGCGTTTTCAGCTGAGGTTTGGGGCGATGGGGAAGGCGATGAAGAAGAGAAGAGCTGTTTCACTTGGTTGAGGTCAGCTTGGTTTCACTTGGTTGTGGCAGCTTTCATAAAGATGTTTGTCCTGAAGGTCCCTGCGCATGTCTTATCTCCAGGCAAGTCCTAAATTGGTGCAAATAAGCCCCCGTACTCTTGTACAGACTTGAATGTGCTCACTAACCCTGAAGGTCTGCAGAGTGAGGGTGTTGTGTGCCTGTGCAGACAGTCGCAGAGCCCTGTGAGAGCAGCTGTCAGAAACTCAGATGGATTAATTATTTATAAATAATAAATGTTAAATTCAGTCCTCTGATCTCTGAGGCACACTCTGGTTTTGTATGCTTCATCCTGAGCGGAGTAGAAGATCCCTCCTTCCTGGACCCGGGGCTCTCTGGTGCAGGGGGTTCGAGGAACACTGGAGACACACCAGCTGCAGCCTCCGGCATTGGGGCACTTTCTGAGCTGTGGTGGAGAGTGGTCCCCTCTGCCATTGCTGATAATGAGCAGATGGAGAGGACAATGGCAGCCTTGCTCAGACTTCAAACTGCTGAAGTATAAAGCTGTGCTCTTGCCCTCTGGAGAGCAGCATTTTTCTGTGAACACTGGTTTCTGAAGGAATTAATTAAGTAAATTTAATTGAGAGACTAAATGATGTTTAATGTTGAACTGTGCAAAGTTATTTGGATAAACAACAGGGTCAGAGTTGCTGTGGTCAGGTAGAAGGGGTGATGTTGGCTTTATCTGTAAATGACCCACCACAACCCACTTCTGTGCCCCTGTGCGGAGCTGCGGCCAGCGGCAGCAAAGCCACCGGGTGCCAAGAGCTGTCCTTGCCGTGCCCAGGCACTGCTGTGCCATCTCCTATTGCTGGAGACATCCGAGCTCTGCTCTCGCTTGCGTTGGTACCCAGCAGCGCTTGTAGCAAAGACCAAATTTAGGTGGTATCGCAGCCGAGCTGCCTTTAGAAGGGCTGCTGTTAGCTGATGGCTAAGCAGGTAGCCTGCAGGCGTTATTAATATTTATTGTTACTGTTTGTTAGTGACAATTTTAAAAGTTGCATGACTGCACAGTAGATGCCGGGCTCTGTAAGCACGTGTTTCTGCTATGGTTATCCATCTTCTCCCTCCCCATCTCTGCTGCCCTGTGCCAAAATTTCTCCCTGTGCACTGGTCCCAGTTCAGACCGGTGCTTCTGCTGCAGGTCGGAGCAGGACCTGCTGCGTGGGGGCAGGCTGTGCCTAACCATCAGAGCTCGAGCCGCGATTTATTCGTGTAAACCTAAAAGCATGGCCTCCTTGCTGCGTGGGTTCTCTGTAGGCAGCCAAATACGGGAAGGTGTTCCCACAACTTTTCCCTTGTGTAGGAGTGTTTTTAACACGCCAGAGCAGAGTCCGGGTAGGAGTAAATGATGAGGAGCAAGCAAGAATAAACGTTTTTCAAGCAATTTCATAAGCAGCATCAACAGGATGGTCTGTATGGCAGCTGCACCCTCTCCACTGAAGTCTTGGTAGCGTGAGGGTGTTTGCAAACAAGTGGTGCTCACTGTCCTGTCTTTCACCCATGTGTGTAGGCCTTCATGCCCAGGTGAGACCCTCTGGCAGGAGCTGGGGGCTGTCAGTGCGGTGGGCTCCTGTGTGGAGCTGGGGATACTCACTGGAGGCACGAGTGTGCTTTCCCAACGGCAGGACGCCTGGAGGAGCAGAGCTGCCGAGAGCATCCTGAGTGTGGCTGAAGCAGATGTGACATCAGACCTTGAACAAAGCTGCACAGAGCCTGCGCCAGCCCAGTGTTGGTGGGTCCATACCCAGAGAAGTCTGTTCTGGCCTGGTTTGTCCTGGGAGAATTGAGGACAAGTAAATTGGGGCTCCATGAGGAGCACTGCACAGGTCCCTGAAGGAAGTTCCTCATTACGTCTGTCTTTGCTGTTCAGGGCTCTTCTTCTGCTTTGCATAAGGTGATAGATAGGTTCATTATTATTATTATTTTATTCTGGTTTTATTATTAATTTTTATTCAGATCCAGTTCTTTGATCAGTCAGGTGTATTCAGGTCTCTTCCAGGATCTTTGTAGTTTTAATACTGGCTTTAATGAAAAAGAAAATTCACTCCTCCCTTCTTTTGGAAATGTTGCTGATCAAGACCCGTTTGTGGCAGGAGGGAGCTCAGACAGACGTGTGGAGCAGGAGGTCCCTGATGCTTCCCAGGTGCCTGTCGATCAGCTGTGCAGAGCCACAGCAGCTCTCCTGGGCACTGCACCTATGGCAAGTGCAATTAATTGCTAGGCCTCATCTCAGGGAGGAAAATGCATGAAAAGAAGATGAAGATGGCTTTTAAGGGCGGGGGGGGGGAAGTGCCATCAGAGACTCATAAGTCCTGTTCTTAGTGAAGGCAGTAGGGAATGTTCACATTTGTGCTTTGGTAGCTCGTTGTGGTTCTTGCAGCATCTTGCTGTCGGCTCACATCTTCCTGCTGGATCCTCCACATTAAATCATGCTGCAGGTAGCGATCTCCAGGCAAACACATTTGGAAGGACAGGATCTGTGCTCTCTCTTATGAGAGCCATTGGGTTTTTAATAGGAGCAAGTTGTCTTCTCATGGCTCCAATTTCCAGAGGAAATCCTGTACTTCATGCCAGAAGCCTTGATGCCATGTCTGTCTACCACTGAGCTGAGGCAGGTCTTCAGGACTGAGACCCGCTAAGCGGACACATGGTCATCTGGGCCTATGTCCACCAAAACATGAATATTTCCAGGCTGGCTTCTCTCAGCTTGGTTTGTACTTAACAGGAGGCTTTGTGTCTCTGCGCCTCTGGGAAGAAGAGAGGATTGTATTTGCAGGTTGATCCCGCTCATCTGTTTGAAAGCAGAGGGTTGCACAGACCCAACTGTAACGAACGGAGAAGGGCAGTATCCAGTGGCCTCCTAGTAATCCTCTGTTTGTCCACCAGCTGTTTACTCTCTTACGCACAGGCTGAATTTCAGATCACAACTGCCCTTTCTTCTGTTGGTGTAGCTGCACAGTCATCAGAGGAGGAGGGCCTGCAAGCCACGGAACGTTCCCAAGGCATCTGACTGACACTGCTCTGCTCTTCAGTAGCAAGTCAGCAAAAACGGGTGCTCGTTACGAACCTGGGAACCCTATTGCTCAGGCGAAGAAAATTTCAGGTCAGGTCAGCTAAATTTCCTTCTCTTTCTCCGTTGCATTACACATCACTTAGCATGTCATGCCGGTCTCAGCCACAGATGGCAGCATCATTAAAATGACAGTGTTTGAACAGGGATCTTGGCTTGACAGTGATTGTAGCATGTGTCCTGAGTGCACCTCTTCAATCAGACATCCCAATTTACACGTCTATCTTTAAAACTGTTTCCTTAACTGTTATTGCCCATCAAACTTTGGCTTCAGCCTAAGAGGCTCCGCGTGCTTGGACGTCTTCGTGTCACTGGTTCAGGTGAAGGGTGCTTGGGCTGTGTTCTTCGATGTCTTTCATCGTTTTGATTGTTCTCCAGTGCTGCCCTACACTCAGCAAGGGGAGGTCTGTGAGTTATTTGTGTTCGTAGATGCACAATGTGCTGCTGGTGATTTTGTTACTGCTGGCCATCTCAACGAAGGGTGGCTGGATAGATACCCGGCCTGAACTAGTAAATTTGCAGACAACTTTGCAAGACTTATAATTCCCATGCTGTGCCCTCGATCTCTAGATGAGAACAAGGATTAGCTTATTGTTAGTGCTTCCAGTTGACTGTACAAACAGAGCCTGGCGAGCGGGCTGGGGAGCTCTCCGGGATGTCCGTGTGCTCTCCGGGAGCAGTGGATCAGAATTCAGATGAGGCTTCAGCTGGATTTATTGGAGTGGCACAGTATATGCAGTGTGGGCTTTGAGTTAGGACATGAAAGAGCAGTGCGTTCCCAGCAGCCGAAGGCATTAATGAAGTATGTTCCTCGTACTGACTTGCTTTGAACTGTCACCTATGACTATGGCAACTGCATTCACAGGGCTGTGCAGCACTTACTGATGCGCAGCTAGTAAAATCAGTAAAAATGTCCCTGCTAATAGAGAACATAATGGCAATGCTATTGTTTCTGCGACCGCCGGTGCAGACGGCGTTTCTCTGGAGCCGTGGAGCAGAACCTCCCAGCACTGTGAAGTCGAGAACATTACCTGCTCTGACAGGAGGGCCGCTACCAGGAACGGAGTCTTCTTTGAATCTGACCCTTTGCTTTTTCCCTAGTGCCTGATTTTCTTTGACAAAAGAGGATTATTGGGGGAAAAAAAACAACCCACCCCACTCTGCACAAGGGGAATTTGTGGTCCTCCTGTAGCTGTTCTGGTGCTGACAGCTGCAGCTGTGCATGGGTGCTGCTGGATCCCAAAATGATGTCCTTAACTCAGAGCAAATGCTCCTCCTGCAGGTGGGGTGTCACAGTTACCACCCTTTCTGCTTTGTAACCTGTGAGGGTTGTTTCTAAAAATGCATTGTTTCCCCATAACACTTGGTTTGGAAGTCCTCTCACACTCTCTGCGTACGTCTGTCTTGTAATGAGATGTCAGCCTGCGCAGGCTTCTCTCCAGGAGCTTCAAACCCCCGTGTTTCACATGTTAGCTCCTCCTGCCTACCTGGGACCTAAGCAAACTGCTAATTGTTGTGCAGATGTCATCTTCCAGGCAGGCATGAGGTTGTAGGCTTTAAAGAGGCTGTGCTGTCATTTGCTACCAGCCTTCTCGATACACGTGAGCTCTATTTTTATGGGAGTGCGCGTTTTCTTTCAGCCGCTGCTTTGTTGAATTTCTTTTTCTTCTTTTCTCTTTTTATTTCCAGGCTTGCAGGTAAAGTTTTAGGAATATATCTATTTTTCATTATCCCAGTTTTGCCGCTTGTTTTATAACTGAAAAAAAAAAAAAACCCTCCAAAAAAACATTTCCTATGTAATAAGCAGCAGTTTGTTCTGAGACGAGTTGAGCGGGCAACTGTGTGGTGTGGTCAGTCTGAGACTGAAGTCCTGATTGTGGCGTTGGCCAGAAAGGCATGTAGATCTTCTGCGAGCAGATGGAGTTTGAGCCCATGAATTCTGCTCTGGGTTTTCCAGCTCAGGAACCTGGGTGCTGGTTGTAGCCTGGTTGCACTTGGCAGTGCCCCAAGTGAGAGATGGAGGCTTTGGCCACAGGTCTTTGCCTGTCTTCTGAAAACGAAGAACTTTTCTTCTACTCCGGTTGTAGTTTAATAAGGGCTTGTGGGTCCTTGAGGTGGTTCTCTGAGCCTTTAGAAAAGGGGAGACATTGAAGGAGGATATCAAGCACCAGCTCAGAAATGCAAGGTGATACTTTCATGCACGGTGTGAATTAAGCATGGGAACTCATTGCTGAGGGATGCTGTGGGTGTCAGAAGTCCAGATCTGCTCCAAAAACAATTAATGGGAAGAACAAAATCCGGTTGGTCTGGATTTGAGCTCAAAGATAGAGGCTGCTGTTCAGGAAGGCCCTGGGTCAGGGTTTTTTGGAAGCTGCAGAAGTGCATCAGATGTATTACTGTTCGTGCTCCCTGCTCAGCTCCTCTTTCCTAGATGTCCACCACTGACCAGCGTGATGTGGTGTTTTGCCTTTTATTTTCTTTTCTTGGCTAAAGCAAAAAACAAGGAGGAAGAGGAAGAAGTAACATAATGAAGTGGGGAGACAAGATAGCAGTAAAGGGGTGGAAGGAAAGGACTTCACTCCCTCCCTGTCCATAAAGGTTTTTGGGGGCAGAGGTCCTTCGGTGGCAGGAGGTGGTGGTAGGTGTGCCTGTGAGCATATTTTCTGCTTTGTGGAACAGAAGATGGTTGCTTCAAGGAAGGAAAAAAAATCTGCGATATGATGTGCCATCCTGATGGACAACAAAGACAGAAAGAAAGATATTTAGGACTGCATGTATGGGAGGAAATTCTTTAAAACCTGGATGGGAGTAGGAGCAGACTTGATGGAGGGATGAGTAATGAAGGAGTGTTTGAACGGAACTAATCAGTCCCATCTTCTTTCAAAAGACCTCATTTAGTTTAATTTAGCAGCGTGTAAATTTAGAGCCAATCAAAGGAAATACTTCTCCAGCCTGTGTGCTGGCAGGCTGCTCCATTCCCTACCCCAGTGTGAGAAGCAGCGAGCTGAGCACCGTAGGTGGATTTAAAGCCTTGTGTTGCAAAGCAGTGGGGGCATGCGTGTGTGTGAGTGTGGTTACACACGTAGTGGTGCGGATACGAGCTCTGTACCAAGGGGACTGGCAGCCACAAGAGCAGGACCCTTTGTTTTTTCCCCCCCTCTCTAGTTCAAGAGGTGGACTGTGGCCGGTCAGGGTGGCTGTGTGCCATGGAACTGCTTTATGGTCTGCTGTGCAGGCAAAGCCAGCTCCTGGGCTCACTGTCCGGAGGAGCCAGCGCTCTGAGCAGCAGGGAAAGCCTTGCACTGTAGGAACCACCAAGTAAACCTTGTTCACCTCTGCAAAATGTTGTTTTCCTCAAGCAAAGCCTACATATGGATTTAGATAAACTCCTGATCCTTTGGTGGCTGGTAGTTTTGTTTAATTTGAATTAATGCAGCTACTTCTGTGGTTAAAATGAGGCATACACATAAAAGGCCTTTGCAGGATTGCACTGATTTTTAGCTTTCCCTGTCATTGTCATCCGTGGCACCAACACAGTCTTTTTAAACAAGACTAACGGGCCTCTTCATATTTTCCAGGAGACACATAGGCCCCTGTGGGGTCAATATAAGGTACTTTGTCATTGCCTGTCATAAACTCCATTGGCAGTAAAATCATCACCCCTTGCTATCAGCTGCCCCTGATGAGACCTGTGTACTAACACCTAGAGGTGTTCTGTGTCTTGCGGTGTTGCACTCCTGAACCCCTGCTGCGTTGCAAAATGTCACGTAAAGGATGCTGAAACCTGTGAAAATGTGGACTAAAATATTCTTGGTTTTGTTTTCCTTTGCATTTCAGGCTGATGGCAATGTCTCACTGGGCTGGTCTCCTCTCCACCGCTGCCAAAGTCAACCTGCTGGTCTTGGTGGTTTCTGCGGTGTTTTCCTGGTCAAGCCTAAGTGACAGAGTTCCCGTAAGTGTCGACTGCTCCGGCTGAGAGCCGCACTTGCAGATGGCTGTCCAGCTGCCAGAGTCTCTGGTGTGGTGACAGCCTTACCTGATCCTTCTGTAGGGCCAAGTAGAATGTAGCAGCGGTTGGTGAATCAGCTCTTCTTGTTATTGAAGACCCACCGTCAACATTTCAGAAGGGCTTCTTTCTTAAGACTGCTTGCCTCACTCACCCCAGGAAATCTAAAATATGCTTGAACTGGAGGGTTTGCAATGGGAACAAGCGCAACTCGGGCAGCTCTTGTGTTTACTAGGTGTCACTTTTTCTGTTTGGAGTTGCCACACGTTCCCACTATGGCAAGAGGCAAAGCTAATTATGCAGTCTAGTGGCAAGAAGAGGGGAAGAGGTGTCCTCAATTAGCTTCCTAGCTGTGCCTCTGTTGAGTCACCACAAGTGAGTCAGGCTTAGAAGAGCACCCTCTCAGGTCCTTGCATCCCATGGGTGTGGATTTTGCTACTTGCAGTGTTATTCTGAAGCTGCAGTTGAGGCGAGCGGACTCAGTCTGCCCCTTTGCACTTGTACAGGTGTGCAAAACTGCCCTGGTTTTGGATTCTGGTGCTGAGCCCCAGGTGCCAGAACCCCCTAGATTAGCAGATCTGGAAAGCTTCCTTGAGGAGCTTGCATGACACACGCTCTGTAGCAGTGGAGTGCTGTTTTTTTAGTTTAATTAATGCCATGGCTTAAAACAGGGGGTCCCCCAGCAACACTGGCATAGGGGATCACACCCCCGTGTCCCTGGACACTCACTCCTGCCTTTGCATTGCAGCTTGGTGGTCTGTTGGTTGTGTGATGCAGCTGTTTACTCTGGGTGATAGCACAGCTCTCAAATACAAGGGACAGATTACAGTATAAGCACTGTAGGCCAGTGCCGTGGGCCCACCTGGAGTCCTCTAATGATGAGATAATTTGTCTTTATTCTAGGGAGGGAGAGGAGGAGGCTGGAGATAGAGCACGGACATCTCAGCTGGAGATGCACTGGGACAGTCACCCAGTGATATGTGCCCGAATTGGCAGGCAGCCTGACACTGAGGTTCAGACAGGATTAATGCAATGGGTGGTTAACTCTCCTGTCACGTTTTCCTGCACTCCCTTTACAATGGGCCATGTCCCTCCTTTACTGCAAACAGACAGCAGATTGTCTCAGACCCTCCCTGATGAAGTTTTTCAGCTTATTGCAGCTGACTTCAGACTGATAAAGCAAGGAGGCTTCTTGCCTTTAAGGAAATTTCCATTGTTCTTTAGAAAACATCTTTCTTTCTACTATTTTAATTATGAAAACAAACCAAAAAGGATTCTACCTGATTTCTACATAAATGAAGAATAGCTTGTGTCTTGTTAGAATCATAGAATAGTCTAGGTAGGATGGGATCTTTGAGCTCGAGTCCAGCCGTCAACACTGCCGAGTCCACCACTAAACCGTGTCCCTCAGCACCACATCTACCTGTTTTTTACATATCTCCACTTCCCTGGGCAGCCTTTTCCAATGCTTGACAACCCTTTCAGTGAAGAAATTTCTCCTCATATCCATCCTAAACATCCCCTGGTGCAACTTGAGGCCATTTCCTCTTGTCCTTGCCCATTTTTGCTAGAAATACTAATGAAAACGGGGTATTGCAAAGCAGTTGTGGGCCAAGCAGTGGCAATAACACTTAAATGAACCAAGTCACATCCTCTTATCCTTACTGAACATTTAGACCACGGCACTTCTCTTAAGCAGAGCCAGTAAACATCAGCTATCTCCATTATGTGTTTCAACAGATACAACACTCAGAGGCCTGTTGGTAAATTTACAATAGCCTATATTGTTAAGTCTCTCTTGGATAATAATATAACAGCACAAATAAGCTAAGTAATAACTGCTCTGACTCATTTATTTTAGTCCTGTTGAATCTTGGCTCAGAAAATGTTAACATTGATTTTCATCTGCAGAACCTGGCTTTTTACGTTTACAATTGTTACTGAGCTTTAACCATTTGTCATAATTTTAACAATTTCAAGCCTAAGCGAAAGTAGGAGTTAAGGTCTATTTTCCTATGCATTTACGAAATTTCAATCCCTTTTGACAGATAAGATAAAAACATTCTATAGGTTTGTCAACCATCTTCATGTGTTACCAGTCTCTGCTAATTGTACGTGTTTTGTGCAGGCTGACATTTCTCTTGCTCAGAAACATTCTCCTAGGCTGGATAATGGATATTTATATGCAAAACACCCAGATTCTGCCAGAAAATATGCACTCATTTTTTCCAAGAAGTGAAAGAAGTAAAGGCAGAATATGGCCTAAAATTTCCAGTTAACCTCTTAATTGACTTCTTTTTTTTCCCTGTGAAAACGTTCTAAGGATTAATATGAAAACACTTCATGAAGTGAGCTGTAACTCTTATTCTAATTGCCAACAATTAGGAATAATCTTTCCCGATAGGCTGGTTATTTGAAATTATTCAGTGGTGGCGTTCCTGGAGAGATCAGAAGCTGATTGTACTCCCTGCAACAGAAACTGTGCTGTCTGGACCAGCTTATCTGTTCTTGTGAAAACCAGAATAGCAAATACCAGCTTCCCAACCAGTTAATAGCCCGGTGTGAGATAGTACGAGGTCGTTACTTGCTATGTGCACTCAATAATTTTATCCGTTGCAGTTTTACATGACTCCCACCGGTTCCCTAGGGAGACTTTCCAGTGAGCAGTGAGGTTTCCCTTGCAGCAAGGTTTTTTTTTTTCCTGCTTTTCATCCTCATTTTTTTCCTTTGCGTAATGTCTTACCACTCTTGTTAGCTGATCTACCACACCTCTGCCATTCGCGTGCCGCACTTGCGATGTGGGTGGCGAATAAATCACTGCCTCATTGTTTTAGAAGACTTGGAGGACACCAGGAGTGGGGTAAAGAAAAGGATGCTCGCGTTCTTATTGTGTGGGCAGTTCGGTGTGTTTTCCCTATGTCCTATTTTGGAAATAGCTGAACTATTTTAGCTGAAATCTTCTCCAAACCTCAAATAAGTGCGTTTAAGAAAAAAAAAAAAAACAACAACAAAAACCCACAACGCTTCAGGCTTTCCACTCGTGTGGAAAATTTCAGCTGAAAAAGTTAAAAGTTTGACATATTTTTAGGCAAGGGAAAACAGGGTCTTACAACATTACACAACCCTAATAATAGTCAGGACTCCTGGCTCTAAGTCTAATATAGGTGAGGCTCTGTGAAAGCTTGTTTTAAACCTGCAGCCTGCACTGGAATAAGAAATCAGCTGCGTTGCTTTGTTCAGCACAAATGTCATGCTAGTTATGCATGTTTAACCTTTAATATACTTTAAATCTAAATTTAACCATGTGGAAAGAATCTTGGATGTCAAAAAAAAAAAAAAAAAATCTGCTGGCGAGGGAAAAAATTTTGTATTCTCAGCCGGCACTAAATTACCCAGATGCAATTGCTAATGAGCTGAATCTCTTCTATCCAAAAGGAGTTTGCCCTTACAAAAATAGAAGAGAGCGACATAAAAGATGACAGCGAGAAGGAGCCAATAACGGAAGATGATGCTGATCCTGAAGACCTGGAAGTGTTTTACCCCACACATCAGTGGCAAACCATCCATCCAGGTAACGTGCTGATGACTAATTATAGCATCCCTGTGACACACCACCTGACAGTGCCGACAGAAACCTTCCAGAAACTCAAAATACCTGTTTGTTCCCGTGACAATGTATTCTTTTTCTGGTGTTCAGACCAAGAGGAACAGACCCAGTGACCCAATACAGGGTCAGGAGACCACTGCCAAACCAGCTGGAAACGGGAGTGGTTGCTAAAGTGCTTTCAGTTCACTGGAGCAGGTCGAGTGGGCTGCCAGTCACATTGCAGGTGGTGATGTGTCTCTGTCACTACCTCAGAAGCCCATTCTCTCTTTGTACGCCTGTCAAGGGACAGATTTTATAACATTTGTTGGCACACGGTATCCCAGGTCTGCTGTGCTCCAGTGTGGGCTGGTGAAATGCTGCTCAGTAGCAATCTGATTAAGGATCGTCAATGTAACACTACACAGCTTTTTAACAATGGGTTTTCTGTTCCTTGACTATTTGAAATCCAGCTTTTATCCCTATCTGTACATCCCACAAAAAAAAATCTCTTCCCTTTTTTTGGGTTGGTATCTTTTATTAGACATGTATGGGACACGTACAGTGTGAAAACACCAGCTGAGCAGGCTGGCTTCACTGCAAAAAAAACATGTGTGGGGCAAAGGCTCTGGTGAGGATAAGCCCCTTTAAACATGCACCCTGATGCATGTGTGCACACATATTTCAGCAATTAGGATGATCAGTAAGCCTGCCTCTGGGGTCTTGGACAAGGTATTTAATCCACTTGTGCTTTGGTGTCCTCATGGATATGCAGGTGTAATACCTTCCCACCTCAGAAGGGTGAACTAAGTAGTAATTAATTTTTATAAAGTGCTCTGAATTTAAAAGAGCTTTATCCTGTGCTCAGTATTATCATTGAATGAATAAATATAGGATCCATTTGTCTTGAAATTTCTGCCAGATATAGCAGAATGACTTTTCCAAATGTAAATCTTTGTATAACATAAAAGTCTAGCAAAAGCCCCTAAATTTCACAAAGCTGCAGTATATACTTATATTCCATTTTTGTACCATTATGTATGGAAGGTGTGTGGTGTCCCTGCTTCGTATTCATACTGGCAGATCCCCACCACCCTTGTTGAAGCAGAATATGGATATACTTGCAGTCATTATAAATGTCGTTGCCAGTTTTGTTCAGAAGCACCTTCTCCGTTGTGCAGGTGTCTTGTTCCGCTTTATTTTGGTTGCAATTCCACGTTGGGCATGTGCAGCGAAGGGCTTGTGGAAGTGGGGAGCTTGTCAGCATTCACAGCATGCTGTAGGAGAGGAATTTCAGTTACTCTTGTAAAAGGCTTAAATGGTGGCCTGCCTCATTGTCTGGTCGCTACAGATCCTCATTTCAGGTGTGCGTGCAGATTTGGGTAGAAACATGTCAGAAGAGTCTTCCTTAGTCTCCGCCTGCCAGCCTGGGTTTTTGTCTCCTGTGGGTTTCTCTGAAGCAAAATCCTGTGTGTGGACTGTGACTCGCAGTTTTAGCATGTGTATTACCGGAGGCAAGGCTGGGGAGCCTGCTGCCTCCACGAGCCTATCCTTGCTGCCTCTGACCTGGAGGGTTTCTCCCTTGCTAGGGCAGGTCTCTGTTTGGGGGGAGTTGTTGACCCCCAGGATGAGCAAAGCAGCCAGTGTGGCTGCATGAGGGATGTGCCCTTCTGTCCTTTAACAGAGGCGTGTGCATTGGCAGCATGTCTACTCTGGTGGTGCTGCATCTTCTGATGTTTTCTGATGGGATTTCACTGGCTTGTAGCTGAGCAGGGTCCTGGCTGGGCTGGCTGGTGTGTGCTCAGCACAGACCAAAGTGAACCGCAGTGCAATGCTCAGAAGTTTGCTTTCTGCTACCCCCTCTCCAGGATGCCCCCGTGCCATCTTCCATTGTATCCCTCCAGTAAATGAGGCCAGTCTCTCCTGAGGAAGCAAATGTTTCTATTTGAAATCTGGGTCTTCAATTTTGAATAGTGGAAGGGACCTCAGAGTTGCGTTTCTCCCTGTCGCATTCCTGTTTTATCTTGTTCCTGTTCTGAGCTCAACACAGGATTTTTATGCTTCTGTCCAGTCCCATGGTTGCTCATCTTTTATACATGTATTTCCAATTTTATTCTGCTGTTTTTTCAGTTCCCTGTTGCTAATTGCATCAAACTGCGTTTCCGCCGAGACTGCAGCAGTGTCATCAACCTGTAACCTGTCAAATCCCTTCACCAAATTCAATTGTTATTGTATATGTAACGCTGCTTTGTGTGGTTCTTCTCTCGCTGCCTACAATGTGAGCTGGATTTTGATCAAGTGCTTTCTTGCACTTTGAGCACGCTTCAAGCTGCTGGAGGTAGCTGGATGCAAACAGAGAGAGACAGTTACCCTAAGAGCCCTGCCGCCTGTAATCTGGAAGCAAGGAGATCAGTTGTCTCTTCTGCCAGCCAGCTGGGAAGCTGACGGGCTGTGGAAAGGTTGGTGAAACTTCACAAAGTCCTTTAACACTTTGTTAGGCATTGCTTTTTTCCTCACTCGGCACTAAATAATGCACCAGGCATTGCTGGGTTAGACAGAAAAGATACGTGCGTCTTGGAAAGACTTCTAGCACCTCCATTATTTGACTTCTTTTGATATCATCTGAGAAAACAGTGAAGACATCTGTGGGGCTTTTCATTCTGTTCTTGGTTGGCGTCCATAGGAACTTGCAGGCTACTTGGGTTTTAATGAGTGGGACTGCAGCATCCTCTGAATGGATGTTCACACCCCTGATCAGATCGCTTCTCGTCAGGTATCTGTTCCTCCACAGATGCAGGTATTTTTTTGAAGTTGTGCTTCCTCTGATGTTTCTTTCCTTTCTGGATGTACCAGGTGAGGGTACCCTTGTGAGTTGGAAGCTTTCTGGAGAAGCATAGCATAGGTGACTTGCTTTTGTTGCTGCTAACATTAAGCTCTGCCAGGTGCATGGAGGTGAGTCTGTCAGCACACAGAAACGCCCCCCCACTTTTCAAGGTGATCTTTGCCTGTTGGTTATGGCAACCAAATACTGATTCCTTAGTCTTCGGGACAGCAAAGGTGAATGGAAGGATTGGGTGGCATTGATTGTCTTCTCTGACAAATTGACAGTTTTCGGGGTTCTGTATATAAAAGCACTTCTTCCACATCTGTAGGTGACCTCAAATCTGCCACTCAGCATCCTGGAGCACATGAATGCTTCATTTCCCAGGAATTACCTCCTTTTGTTGTTTGGGCACCTTGTTTCCCTCTATTCCTTTTAGCATTCCTGATGATGATTGAAAGTCGGATTGCTCTGACCATCTAGTCATGTCACTGACCAGCAGATTTTCCACCCAACATGAGGGTCAGAAGTAGCTCCTATGCAAAGACATTGCTGTGAAGATTAAGGAAAAGGATAGAACAGGCAAGGGTTTAACTGGGAAAGAAGAAGGGGGTTAATCATGTTGTCCTTAGCAGTGACCAGAGCTGCGGGGAGGCTGGGCTGCGTGGTGCCTCTGCAGATGGTCTCTGTCCACCTCTGTGGCAGCGGCACTTTCCTGCTCCCTGATGCAGCAGAAATGCGCTGGCATGTTTCTCAGCTGACAGTCTGAAGTTGGGAATTAATGTGTCCAGTTTCCAAATCCAGATGGACCAAGCGAGAACCTCATCTGCTCAAAATACAAAAATATTTACAGTCTGCTCTGCATGCTTTCCATTTGAGAGGAGCTAATGCTGGGGCACAGAAAGGTCCGGAGCAGCTCCCTGCAGACTGGAGAAACGGAGCAAAATCTTGCATTGGCGATTGAAATGTTGGAGCATTGGACCTCTCTCAGGTTTGGATAGCATGTCTTGGTATCTAGCTGGGCAGAGCATGTGTTAGATTTGCTCAGCTGGCCTGTACCTTTAGCTGTGGTTAAACTTTGGCTTGCAGAGCTGTGTGCTGATACCTGCAGTTACTCTATGGCATTTGTACTGTTCAGAGTCATTTTCCTAAGTGCCTAATTATATTGCAGTTAAAAAATAAGAAGCCATGACTGCTGCTGTTGATCAAACTGCCAGAGCGAAGTTGATGTGAGCATGCTGTTGTTGCTGCTTCTGCAAAGATGAAACCATTTTATGTTCAGCAGGGAGCTGATGACACATTGCTTAGCATTTAAATATCTGTGGCTGCAGCTTCCGAGGGTCCTCGGGCTGCTTTCTCTGTTGGTAGCTATCTTTGCTGTTCATACTTGTCTCAGGTCTTCCCCTGTCTCTTTTGCTGCACAAACAAGGTTGTGCACGTATGGAACCACAGTTCTCAAAGAAAGCATTCACGTTGCAGAAGTTATTTCAGAAGCTGTTTTGAAGGACTTGCTGTGCTTTTGGAAAGAACAGCACTCAGGATGGGGAATAACTCGGTCCAGTTTCATTGCTGGCCTTTGTCTTTCAAGAGGTTTCAGCAGCTGAATGAGCCAGTGCTGCTCTAACCTGAGAAACGTTTTTTAAAGCTGGGAGGAGAAGGTACTGGCAGGAGGGATCCCTTTGGCTTAGGAGTCCTGTGCCAGGGGCTGTCCCACAGCCCGTGTGGGTGGTGTGGTGGCTGACAAGGATTTCCTTACACCTTGTCGGTGGGTATCTTGCTCCTGCCATTCACTGGGATGTCCTGAGCTGTGCTGACTCCTGCTGATTGCTTCGCTGAATTAATGAGTCTGTCCGAAGCATTGGCTTCTGGGTGACCTAGACCTAACTCAAACGGTTGTGTGCAGGTCTCTGAAATATTTATGTCAGCACGGGCAAGAGAGGGCTGTGAAACATGGTGTTAAACCACCAGGGTATGCTCGTTTTTGCAAAGCTGGACATGTGTAACCCAGGAAATGGAAACCTCATCAGATCAGTACAGGTTTGCATGAAGAGGGAAGGCAAATGGGATTTTAAAAACCTCATTTACACTAGATGAAATGTTTCTTTTCCAGTTGAGGTGGTTTTGTTTTGTTTTGGTTTGTTTTTATAAAATAACTTGTTACTGATGTGCAGAGGGGAAAAATCTTGACTGTGGAGTTATTATAATCTTCTCTGGCCAGCAACAGGGAGAGCTGCAGGGTGATTACAGCAGGCAGGAAAGCCCAGGCAGTCTCGAGAGCAATTGCAAACGTTCAGTGCTTGGAGGCAGAGTTACAGACACCGGTAGCACTCCCCTGCTTGTTTTCCATCTGCCTTCTCGCATACCAGGCTTTTGATCTCTTAAACATACCTTGTGCCTGTCCTTTTTATTACCACGTGCCTTTGTGCTCTCCTCTCTCAGCTTCCCCATCCTCACGGGCTTTCCTTGACTTCACACCTTTGCATTATGGGGTGGAGGGTTTCCCTAATGCTGGCTCATGCTCAATTCCTCCTTACACTGAAAGTCTTCTCTGGCAAAAGTGCCAGGGCTGAAGCTCCACCTGCTGCTTCTGGCTCAGGTGTGGGGCACTGGAGGGCAGACATGTAAAACAAAATAAATTCTCCGTGCCTTACTCCTGATAGGCGTAAGCAGGATAACTGTATTTCCCTGTCTGTTGTTGGTAAGGGGACAGGATTGGGACTGTTCGAGAGATGCTCGGACAGCGTGCAGACAGGAGGTACCCGAAACCTCTATTTGAGTAGGGAGTGTTTGAAGGATGCCAGCTTTTGGACACAGAGATATTGTCTGTGTGAGTCTTTCCAGCTCAGCTGTGCAGATGAGGACAGTGCTGTTACCTGTCTCCAGCCTTGCTCTTGCATTATCCGCTTGGATTTTCTTTGCCAGCAGGTTCTCTGAGCTGGGCAGTCAGAGGGTGCCCACTGGGGCTGCACACGTGGTCCTTGTCAAGCCGTCTCTTCAGTGTGCAGACATGGGCAGCGCAGTGCTGCATGGTGAGCAGGATGGCTTACTGGCTGCGAGGCAGGCGTGGGCTGGCTGTCCCCTGTGCGGTGAGCTGCCAGGAGCCACTGCCATCCCCATGAGATGCCGGTGTAGGTGGCTTTGGACCCATACAGTTAAGATGCTCGTGAAGCAACCAGGAACATTACTGGGCTGGGTCCTTGCATGCAAAGCTGACCTTTTCCAGGAGAGGACAGAACTGCAGAACCTTTGTCATTCACAATAAGAAATGGGAAACTGTAGCAAATAAAAGAACTTTATAGGCCAGTAACTGAATGTGCATGTTAATAAAAAAAAAATACTCCCATATTATAAAAAACGCTCTGCTTCTCTAATTTGACAAGTGTAGTGATGCAGTTTTGATTATATATTTCGTAGCGTGTTGTAAACGCAGTGTGTGTATATATTAAAATTTTAATAATGCGAGACCTTAGAACTGCATAACTGCTGGTACTAAATCATTCCTGGGAACTGGGCAGAAATGGACTGTTGTGTGTCAGTACAGTTAACTTGCAGTTTGTAATGAAGCGTAATTGCAGGGGTTGGTGGCTGTGCCCAGCCCCAGCGCAGCACCACTTGGAGCAGCGGGCTCAGCGCAGCACATCCAGCATGGCCAGGTACTGATCTGGCTCATAGGGCTGTTTCCCCCTGTTTCCTCTCTGCTTCTCCGTGGCCTGGGAAGTTTTGCAGCTGTTTTTTTCCCAGTGTGTCCCTGAGGGTGTCAGGTTCAATATTTGTGAAATAAACTGAGAGCCATTTCCCCCCCCGCCCCCCCTTCAAACGCAGGTAAAACTTCTGTTGTCTTCTCTCATTTCAAGAACTGCTAGTATCCTGGCAGCACCAGCATTGTGGAGAAAAAACTTTAAATTTACTATTTGGATTGCTCAGGTTTAGGAGCAGAGGGGGGCTGAGATGGGCTTGCGGTGAATCAGGATGAATGCTGTCCCTTACTGGCTGCGGTGTTACTGGTTTCATTAATCAAGGCAGTTATACAGAGTCTTCTGCAGTGGTGCACGTACTGCCAAAACCTAATTGTGCTTCTGAGCAGCTGAGATAAAAGTTTGCAGCTTCTCTAACACCTGTCCATAGGCTTGGATGTTGGGCATAACCAAAACAAGGATGGAATGACGTATTTTCACATGAGACAATCCGTGACTCCTGCTAGCTCTGCGTATGACTCTGTGCCCCACAGTCTTTTACAGGTTAGTTACAAAGTGGTTATAAACCAGGTGATGGATGGAGGGTTTTGAGAGTCAAGCGGCTTTTTTTGTGCAACAGTAAGAAGTTAGGCTGCATTTGTCAAAATATTTTTGAATTTAGCTTTAATGATGGTCTGATTGGTGGTGTTACAATGTAAGTGTAGCATCAGTGAAGAGATTAAGTGTATCAGCTGTATAGCAGTAGACATAAGCAGTGGGAATCATTCACATGGTTAAACTTGCATTGTTTGGAGGGGAAAAAGTGCTTTGAAAGAGGAGAGACTGCTACCGAGAGAGGGAATCTCTCGTTCCTCTCTTGTATCTTCTTTCTGCCAAACCAGGGATGCTGTGAGCATGCGAGCTGCTAAGAGGTGGTTAAATGTGTGCTGGGTGATGAGGAATATCTTGCTGTGGTTTTATGTGCAAGCGTGCTATATTTTCTGTAATAACATTAATAACCTTCATGCGACTGTTTAGAAGGATGAACCTCGTTAAAGAAGAGGTATTTAATAACAGGCCTATTTTTATCTCTGTCTTTATCCAACAGTCTGCACATTTATTTCAAGCTTGTAGCAGTGCTTTGGAAGAAAAATGTTTTCCCTCCTGGAAAACATTTTGGGAGTGCATACAGCCTTGGTTATCTTAAATTTCCAGTCTGACTATCTTCCCTTTTCCTTCCAGAGCAAGTGAGCCAGACCAGGACCTTGGCTTCAACGTTTTTATCAGGTGCTATAGGAAGGCGTTGTTTAAAAAATGTGACTTAGGTTCCAGAGTCACTTAAATGGTTCTGAAGGTTTGACTGAATATAATCAGAGAAACTCCCTTACGCTTCAAATGCACGATGTTGTTTTGCGAGACCAGCCTCCCAAGCACTGCAATGCGTGCTTGCTTAGCCGTGGGTCTGACCTCCATCCCCATGGAACCCTGGAGGTTGCTCATGGCTGTGAAAGCGTTGAATTCCCCCCAAAGCACCATCATGGGTGCTGGGGATCACACAAATCATCCAGCACACTGAAACAGATGTCTCCGCTTTACTGAAACAGCTTCCTTTAGCATCTCAAGGAAGCTTCTGAATTAAAAAATAAAATATATATATCTGTTTTTCCAGCTTTGCTTTACCAGCATAAGCTTGGGAAAGAAATGTAATCTCCTTGGGTCTGTGTTGATATTTTGTAGAACTAATTCCCATTTATTGCAAGAACTCTTATAACACTATATTCAAGTTTAATTTTTTATTATGTGTTTACATTTTGGGAAGGAGTAAGTGCAGTGGTGTTGGAAATTCTAATTAAGGATAACATTTCTGATTCAAAAGATCTTTTTCCAGTCCCGAGATTCTTTTTCCTCTCCTGATTTTCTGCCTGCTCCTTAAGACTGCAGGAAGTTTTGCTTGGGTCGTTCACTTGCAACAGGATGTTTTCTGAATACTGAATTAATGTATGCAGTCTGTCACTTGGTATTTCTTCTGTTCTTCTGCTGGAGATCTCCCAGGGTTGCAAAGACCTTGCAAGCGGCAATGGCAATAACAGGAATGTGCGTATGGTCCTGCAAAGTAAAAGAGGAAACATTAAGCTGCCTGTCTCTCCCATCACTGCAGGGTGTGAGTAAATAGATCTAATCAACAATTTACATTTTAACCCCAGACCAGGTTTTATTTTTAGGATTTGTCATTCAGCCCAAGCGAAACCTTTCCATTTCTGTTGTGTTTCGAAGAGCATCTTTAAGTTATCATCGAGACTTCATTTTAAGATGCGTTTACCTTTTGATATAATCTGCTGCTTTTCTTATCTGAAACAAAGCCCACCTGTTCTTCATTAATTATACTATCATTTAACCTGCTAACCAAGTTTCTGCTCATTATGGTTATCTCACTGTTCCGCACTTGATAATACACAAAAATGATTAGACCTCTCTGTATCTCAATTAACTAGAGCTGTAACGAGGTGGCAAATTGTGAAGGCTATTGTATTTTGAAGATATTTACAAATGCTATGATACAAAGCTGGGAGGAGCTGCTGCTGCACCCGATGCGTGTGCTGCCCTTCAGAGGGACCTCGACAGCAAAAACTGAAACAGAATAAACTGTTTAAACACAGAAAAATCTGTTTTACTGTAGGGTGATCGAACACTGGAGCAGGTCAACTCCACCAGACACACTGTGGAGTCTCCATCCTAGGAGACGTCCAAAACCCAACTGGACACAGTACTGGGCAGCCTGCTTAGGGTGACCTTGCTTGAGCAGGGGTTGGATGGGGTGATCTCCAGAGATGCCTTCCAACTTCGACCCATCTGTGACGCTGTATAGCAGTACCTTTTTCAAGGCAGAGGATCTCATGGTGGGCTTCACAGTGAGATGCAGATCCTGGTGGTGATGTTGACTGTTGCCCCCCTTGCTAACATCAGCTGAAACGTGAATGGAGCAAACATGGGAAGACTTGCTGGAGACCTCTCTGAAGAGAGACAGCAGAAAGTGATGTCTGAGACCAGGTATTGGGGAGTTGCAGGGCTGGAGCCATGAACCAGAGTCTGGTATGAATGTGCCCGACAGGACCAAAGCCTTTGCTGGAGAAGAAGTCAAGAGGCTTTTCACTTGAGCCCACTTTCCACCCACTTTGATATCTTCAGGTGCTCTCCAAACCTTTGCATTACATCCTGAAGTGTAAAGGACGTGTCCTGAAGGAGGAGCACAGCGAGTCTGCTAAAGGAAGAGAGCTTGTGCCTTACCCTACCACCTGCAGGGAAAGCCCAGTCTTGCTGGTGAGGAGGAAGAGCTTCCAAATGAAGCTGTGTTGGTCAGCGGTGTTAATGCAACCTTTTTATGAGGAGGAAGTGTATACACTCTCCTTCATCTACTCCAACAAAGATCCTCAGGTTAGGTCAGACCACCTACGCTGGCTATTTTTACTGTTTGCTCTCTGCTGTACTTGACAAATGGATTTGTGTGTGGGTTTTTGTTAGGTTTTGGTGTGTTTTTTTTTTTCTGAAGTGGACTAAAGAGGGTTCATGTGATTTCTTTTGTCCCCTCTGCAGTGCAGAAGATGCAGACAGGGTGGGATGATAGCATCTTTGTACTTGTCGAGTATCCATCCACAACCCAAGGCTATACACAAGGTCGTATCCATCCATGGTATGGATGGTACACAACCCGTGTACAACCTGAGTGCAAAGGTGATTTTCTTGAAGTCTTAGGAATACTACACAAACAGGTAAAACAAGACACTTGATGAAGACCACACTCAAGAAAGATTGTGTCCATGGTCTGAAAGCCAGATGTGGGGACACTGAAGTGGACTGCACAGTGGTAGCTGAGCTGGGAACTCTGGAAGGGGAGATTTCCCACAGTTCTGGCATGAGGAACCAGAGGATGTCTGGTTCTCCATGAGGACTTCCCGATGCCTCGCATAGAGCTTGCTGTGACACTGGGCAGGAGCTCGCTGGCAGGACTGCTCTGCTGTTGCAAGCTGTGGTGCAGCCCAGCAACGCTCCTGGGGACTGCATGGCAGCAATGCTTGGCTGTTCTCAGCGTGCTTCTGCCCTGAAATGTGGCTGTGCATGAAGGTACCTTCATACAACGGCTGTGTCTTGTCTGCATCACTTCCACTGGTAAAGCAGAGACAAAAAATACCTTCCTGCTGCATTACAATGAGCCCGGTGGAGCCAGCACACCTGAGAGACGAGGAGACAGTCTGTACTCTCCCAGGCATCTCCTGGGCAGTGCTGGTTTAATCATTTATCCCTGTTCGTGCCACCAAGGCTTTATATCGGGTAGAGATGTGTGTATTTGAGGGGGGTGAACCCCAACTGTTAGCTTGTCAGGTGTCAGGCATGATTTGCAACACAGGCAGCTGGGGAGAAAAACTGTTATTAAGTGTGACACAGCACCCTGGATACGGAAAGCACAGGGAGACAATAAATACAGACTTCCATAATGTCATTTTATAGTGTCACTTTTCAGAATTTATTAAGACTTAGTTGCAGTGATGCCTGCAGCTTCTTCTGGTTGAATCAGTAAATTCTGTTCATTATCTCCAGCACTTGTTCTGACCTACTGTGTTTTTTTAAAAAAAAAAAAAAAAAAAAGAAAAGGAAATATTGGAGGCATAGGGGCACCCCAATTACTTTCTGTGGCAGCTGGGTTTTTTGGTGTAAATCCAGCTTTTCTCAGGTTTGCTGCTAGTACCCCAGTCAGTGCTCGTCCGGGTGGATGGACCCAAAATGTGAAGCGTTGCTTGATGAGAGCACCGAGAAACACAGGCCTTGGGGCAGCTTCCTACAGGGAGCATGCGGCAACAGGAAGAGAAGAGCCATAGCGAGGAGGGATGTGACTGTCATCTCAGGGCAAGTTTGCATGTCTTGTCATCCCACCCTGCTACCGCTCCAGCGTGTGGACAGGCTGAGGATGGCTGAAGGTGGAGAAGGGTTCATGAGACCTTCCTTAATGACAAAAAGGTGGTTGCGAAAGTCGTGGGCTCAAACAAGAGCTCACTGTCACTTCTCTGTGGGTCTTGCCACTTGTTTGTTGTCGGGAGCTCGCTGCCTTGTTGGTGCTGAGAACGGCACCGGTGTTTTTCAAGAATTCCTCAGTCTACAAATGAAATTTTGTCCATTTCTCCCATTTTTTTGTCAAAACCAAATCACAGCGGCGGCACGTTTGTGTACCTTTACCCCCAAACTCAGCATTTAGCTTTCCAGGATGGAAGAAAATGAGTTCAAACCCAACCTTCTGATAATTTATTATGTTCCTGGTGCTTAAGGGCAAAATTTCAGTTGCCAAAAGCAGATGTTTGCTTGTTCCTTTTTTAGCTCTCAAAGTACTTTCTGTGTGCTTGATTGATGGACGTCCCTGTTACATTAATAGTTGGGCTTTGCAGAAAGCTGTTATTACCAGGAGAATCTGGTGTGGGTTTCAGTTTTTCTTCTTGCATTGAAAATCCATTATTAATGTCTTTTTGAGGAAAAAAAGGCTTCAGTTCCAGCATTTTGCTTTGCTTTCTCAGGCTTCTTTGCAACTGTCTTCTCTGAGGCACTTTTAAAATCAATATTACAAGTGTTCTTTATATTTTACTGTGTGGTTGACGGTTTCTGCGTCTTGCTATTGATTTCTAATTGTGTTGCAGGACATCTGGGTGCGTGCAGATTGCCATGTGATGGATTGCTTTATATGTGTCTTCCCGATCATCACTGAGTTGGCTTTTTGCATGTTCCCTCTTGCAGGAGGGTGCTGCTGAGCCTAGAAACTATCAGGACAGCTTTGCATGCTCATAGCCTGTGAGTGCCATCTTGAGACACTGAACTGGTGACGATTCGTTTAATTGTGCATTTGATTTTGGTTTTATATCGGATGTGGAGGTACGCTTGTGAGGTCTCCTCTTCTGTGTAATCTTTACAGAGTTGTTCTGCCCTGGTTTCTTTGGGCACCTTTGTGTTCTGCATCGTAGGAACTTAACAGGTTGTCCTGGTTTTGTTTGGGGTGGTCATAATGCATCTTCAGCTCTTTAGATCAGTGCTGGCACGAGCTCTGACGTTGCCCCTTGGATCAGCTCTGCTAACAGACCTTGGCATTTCAGAGGTGCAAAGTCCAAGTCTCGATGAAATAATATGAAAACACAGGCCACGTCTGTAGCTGCTGTAAAGTTGGATTTGCAGATATAGGCACTTGCAGCACGTCAGTGTTGATGGAGCATGGGCACATCTGTTTGAGAGCTTGTTGGGACCAACGGAGGGTGTGAGGAGTGACATGACTGTGGCCAGCACAGGCACTCCAAAAAGCATCCATTGCTCCAGGTGGGCTGCAGCAGGGTAAGGGCGTGTGCCAAAGAGGACAGAGGACTGTGCATATGGCAAGTCCTAAAAGCACAAACAAGAAAGACCAGCAACAGACGTCCTTCATGTAGGAAGGGTTTGCACATGCCTCAAGCTCTTGTGAAGCAGGGCGGTGAGCTGCTTCCAAGCCCTCTGTGCATTGGCAGCACAGGCTCCATGTCTGCCAGGTGCTTTGGTTGCAACAATACGCAATACGTAGGTGGTCTGGGTATACAGTAAATTGCTGCCAGCTGGATTGGGGTGTTTGCTTGTCAGGGTTATCTTCAGTAAGGTTCAACTGCTAGATGCATAAAACACGCTGTGCTTCATGGAGGCCAGTTTTAGATTCTATGGAATTAGTTGCTGTGGTTTATTTATCCATGCTGGGGAACAGAGCAAAAAGATGGCAGAGGCACTTGGTACCGTGTCTCTGGAGGAGCAGGACAGAGTATGGGGTGTTTTGAACACGCTCGTAGAGGACACGGGCAGTCTGAGATCTTCCTGGGTCCAGCGGTGCTGCTGTTTGCTGGAGCTGGCAGTCAGGAGGGGGATGGCATGCATAACTATGGGCAGGCTTTGACCTTGCTGCTGGAACTTAGTTAGCAATTCTGTTGATGTTCTGGAAACGAAAATATAATTCAGGCCACCTTCTCCTCCAAGCTGACCCTGAGAATCTGGGAGGAGAGGAACTACTGAATAATTAGGGGCCTTTTTTTTTTTTCTCTTCTTGCTAGAGTTACTGCTCAGTGTTGAACTGTGCTGTAAAGTGTCATTAGTTTCCTTGAACTTACTGGTCCAAGTGTACTTTGCATTAATATAATTACGTAAATTGCAGTCTCATTAATCACAGCATGTGCTGCAGCGTATCACTGTCTCGCCTTATTTTGTGGGTGCTTTGGCTGGCGGGAACCCCTGTAACCCTGGCAGGGGGGGAAGGCTGTGGCTGTAGCACTCCCCTGGACTCCTGTGCCTGTTAACTCACACTTTGTCTTTGCACGCCTCTTACCCTGTAAGATCCAAGAGCATTTGCCAGCGCTGACACGACTGTGGAGAGCAGCCACGCTGCTGCTGCGGAGGGCAGCTGGGCCACAGCAGGGCAAAGGTAGGTTTGTCGCAAGGGAGTTTTGCTGTATCACATCCCTGCGGCTCCTGTTTCATTTTTGGGTCCGTAGAGGTCCCGGCACGGTGGAGCCTATGCTCCTGGCATTGCAACAAATTCCCAGAGCCTGAGCTCTTGTGCGGGGGACAGCTGCAGGGCCATTTGATGATGCTGTGGCTCTGTCTCTGTGGCAGAGCTCTCAGCCTTCCTGGCAATGTAAATTCTCCTGGCTGCATGCTAAAATTACACTGAGTTATTGATTTATCTTTGAGAGGATTTCCTTCCCGAGGGACATTTCTGGCCGTTGTAATGATTTAGTTCTTCTGCGAGTGCAGAATCCATAGTGGAGCCGAGCCACCCTCCTGCCTGTGACTCTGCAGCCCAGGGGTCGCACTCCCACAGGCTTCATCCACAAGCCGATTTCTATTCCAAAGCCAAGGTTATTCTGCTGTTACTTCCAAGTGACAACTGTGAATAAAAGGGCATTTTTAACGTTGCACTGAACAAGCTGCAAGTCTCTGACTAGCCTTTGTGCCATGGCACCAGCGTTGTTATCCTGGACTTGTTGCAAATGCAGCTCTGAGGCTGGCATGTGGGAAGTGTGAAGCCATACCAGCATTAACACACCCAGGCTTCTGGGAATGTTACAATTCTTTAAAGCTGGTATGGTGGGAGCAGGATCGTGCAAACATCTTTTTTTTTTTTCTTTTTTTTTTTTTTAAAAATGAAGGGTAAAGCCTTTCTTTTTTTTTTCGCTTTCTGCTGACTCACCCATGGAGCATCTCTAAAAATCAGGCTAGGCAAGATCAGTTTTGACTTCCTACTTAAGCCCCTGAGGAGGTAAAGCCAATTCTCTACTTCTACCACTAGGCTTCTCCCCTTAGTCCTGAAATTGTAGTCCACTGGTTGTGACTCAACTGGTGAACACCATCAGCAGAAGGACCCAACCCTTCAGGAGCTGGGACAATTGTTTTACCAAATATCTTTGAAAGGGAAATGTGTCCCTTCTCTCTCTCTCTCTCTCTCTCTGTCCCTGGCTCCCATCTGTGTCCCTGAGTGCCCATCTCCAGTGATGGCCCATCTGAAGCCACCTCCCTGTGGGTTCCTGTATCTAACCCTACAGTGGATTTGGATCCGATCTCAGCTGCAGTGCGTGCACTGATAAAATGTGAGGCTGCTCGTGCACGCGGTGTTATAAAACAGCATTCCTCTCATTAGGCCCAGGGAGAATATCAATTTATTTTCCTGCAAACCGAGTGCAGCACAACTACTTTCTTTCTTAGTGATCTATCTGCAATATAAAACAAGTCCTTAGCGTCTATCTTAAATACTGCAATGTTGACAAGTTCTCTTGACAAAAATTAGGCTAATGTTCCCTACGACTGCATTAGCTATAGAAACGAGGCTTTAAATTGAAGCTTAGGAAAGCACTATACCAACGCTCTCTCCAAGGCATCTTCTTATTCCAGCTTTTATTATTCAAATTCGTTCTCACTATAGCTTGGCAGCATAGCTGGCAGACGAGTTTATCCAATACGTTCTGCTAGTCTCGCAGCCAGGCAGTCCGGATCAGGCACCTTTCAGCATTGAACTGGGGAAATGTTGTCCAACTGTCTGCGGACCTGGGCTCTCTTGGCTCTGGGGGAGGCTTTAGGCTCAGGGAGAAGTTGGTGCCGGGATGTTACTGCGACCGCTGGTGTGAAAGCATGCTATGAGCCAGCTGACATGTATGGAGTAGAGATGCAATCCAAGTCGATAAACTGCACACCTTGCCAGCAGTACAGCATGTCCTGAAATGCTCCCGGAGATAGCTGGAGAAGGGAGTTTGGTTTTCCTCTGAACGTGCTTGTCTTTTTGGTTTCAGCCTTGATGGAGTTATAAACACAGAAGCTGAGGACAGGAACAGAAATTGCTGAGACCCAGTCAAGAAGACCCCTTTTCAAGCTTCCCAGCCTTCCCCTTGAAAATAGTTTCTCTTATTGCCTCTTTTTTCCTCCTGTAGCACAATCCTAGGCTTCATCTCCTCACTACCAGCTGCAGATTAACCATGGCCAGCTTAGACCTCCTGATTCTCACCCTGGTGTTGGTCTTGATGGATTATCCCTTGCTACAGAGCAGTTATGTCCTTCCCGTGCCTCCACATTGCTAGGTTCTTTGGGGGTGGTTTTTCTGCCCTTACATTCATCTGTGGTGGCCATCTCAACAGTCAATGGAGAGAGGAAGAGAGGCTCTCTGAGGGTGACAGATGTAGGGGACAGCTATGCTTGATATTCTGGACGTGCTAATCTCTGTCATAGTAAAGAAGCTAATGGTGTCTGGCTCAAAAAGGTATTAGATACCTAAAATTCAGCAGAATAAATATCATCATTGGTTCATTTTGTCAGGTTCTCAATTCTCCTGGTCATCCCCCTCGTCCTTCTCTGCCTACGTTCTGCATTGATCTTCTCTGAACGTAGATAAGCCTTCAGCGTCCCAGATGGGCTTTCTAATATAACAAATACACCTGTGGGATGACAATTATTTAATAGGTTGCAGTGACATTATGAAGTAGTTCAGACTTGGAGATAAATAACTTACTAAGTTGGAGAGGGATTAAAACTGGCTTTTGTTTCTCTTGGATGTTGACTTGACAACATGGTGAGACAAAGGTCACGGCAGTGTCTGTGCAGCCCCACATGCTGTTTGATAGCTGAAATAATCAGAGTGTGGCTGGACACCTTCAATCTCTGCTTTTCTTCTGCTGCCCAGACCTCTGTGGGATTAAACTCTCTAAACCGCTGCAGTTCACAGAATCAAGCCCAATATCAAAAGAGAAAATAAATTAAGTACTTCGTATTGAATCACTAAGCACATGCATCATGCTGTAACCAAGTGTGTGTGGTAATGCATAAGAAATGACTGGCTTGAAACTGGAGATAAGGGTTGGCTTATAAAGTGAAAACATGTGTGTTTGCCAATTTTACAAAAGGGCAACCCTTCCTCTTCCTTCCCTGCTATTATTTTTTTCCTGGTTTATTTTCTGCTGTTGCGGTGCAAGTGAGAGAGAAGCCTTTGCAGAGAAGGGAGGTGGAAGGGCAGAAGCACTTGTTGCAAGGAGCTCTTCGCCGTATGAAGCTTTTCTATATTGGCAGCAGCAGAAGATATATCAACAGATGCTACAGCAGCGACTCCCGTTAGAGAGGCACCATATGTCCTCTCCTGTCGCTCCTTTCCTAAGAGTCTTCCTCCCCAGGCACCTCGCTAGCATCCGCCTTCGCTTCCATTGCTTACTATCTCGGAGCATCCCGGAAAGCAGCAGACACCTCGCGGGAGGTATGTGCTCTGCCCTGCGCGTGACAGCCGGAGCTCTTATCCTTGGTGGTTGTCTTGCCACAAGAAGGTTGATGGTTTTTTAGGCAGGCAGCTAGCTCGGCTTTGTGCATGCCCCTGCATGAGGCTGGGCTACGTGCAGAATAATCTCTTTGGCCACTGGCGATGGTTGGCGTGAGTTAAATGGACCCGCTCTGACAGTGTAGACCAGGGTCCATCGCCTTTTGCTGCCAGGTTTTGCCTGCCTCTCCCTCCCCTTCTGCTCTCCCGCTGACAGAGCCGGAGGCGAAGCCAAGTGCAGGCAGCGGGTGGATTTGGCAAGAGGCGTTAGGAGCCAGAGCCTGGTGCTTGCAGGGTGCCGCTGGTTTGAATTACCGGGCTCGTGGCCCCTGGCGCTTGCTGATCAATCGAGAGAACATAAATACCAGTGCCGTGGGAGAGCACTGGATCGGTTTAAATTGGCATTTGTAAGTGGTTGTCCAACCGAGTGTCCAAATTTAACTGATGCTTTCACACATCTAACCAAGTATTACTGACTGGAAAGCCCCTTCCTTGCGACGCTTTGTTCTCTGCTAGCTGCAGATCGAATCACAGAAGGAGGGATTTGATTCTGGAGTCGTTTTAAAAACGTTTTCATTGTATCTGCCGAGGGTAACAAATTACAGAGAAGACCTCTCAGCGCTCGGACAAAAGAGTGACTCTGAAACCCTTTTCAGGTGAAGAAATGTTTGAACTGTAGGCCTGATGGATGGTGTTTAAAAGACATGGTCATTACCGTAGCAAGCAAGCAGTTGGCATTAAAAATCATAGGATGCAAGAAAGAAAGTTCTCCCGAGGTTTTCTCTGGGCATGTGTCTCCCTGTAATGCTGGTTGCGTGGAGCCCTTAGCACCCTGAGTCCACACAGTGACCTTTGTGGCATTAGCCATGGGAAACCAGTAGCCCAGCGAGCACCAGTAAGTAGCTTCTGTCTTGCTAAATGAGAAACTGGAACGGAAATGGCCTTTTCTCTGCACCCTGTTTGAGTAGGGTCCAAAGCTTTCAGAGACTTAAGGACCTTGAGCAAGAAGCAGAGATGGTGGCACTTTGTGTTGGGAGGCATCAGTACAGCGATCTTGGGTTTTCCCTGGGGATGGTTTTGCTGCCAGCAGCAGCGCAGGGCATCAAACTGGGAACAGATTTGCCCTTGGCGAGCTTAAAAATGTTTCAGGTGGCTTCTGTCCCCGCTCTGCTGCAGCATGGTGCAAAATCGGTGTTGGAGAAGATGTTGTATTTAGACATCACCATTTTGACAGGTTGAATTGCAGGATATTTATTAGTATAGCTTGGGGTATTATATAAAAGATTTTTCCGATGAACTAACCAAACTGTCTTATGTGAAACATCCTTGATTTTGTTGAGGTTTTTTTAACAGTTCGTTCAGTCTCTCAACAACTCATTATATACAGGTATTTCTGGAAGACACTGGTGCGGGTTGCTGCTGAGAGCTAAATATCTGTGGCTCGGGGATGAGGCCCTTCCTGCTCAGTATTTGTCTGCATGCTCTGGGAGGCAGAAGAAAACAGCAGTTTGAGTTGTTTGCTCATGCTCTAAGGACGAAACTCCTCTCTCATGGTTTCTTCTGAAATCCCAGGAAGGGAAAGACATCTCTTTATCCTTGTTGGCCCTCTGCACAGCAGGATCTTTGTCCGTATTGGGGTGCAATAATAAGACAAAATAACGGTGGTAAAACCAGCCTGACACCACCAGGACTTTTTGTTTGTGGGCACAGGCAGCACGGCTGCCTTCAGCCCCGAGGCAGGCAGCCCTGGGGAGAAGGGGCACGCTGGGAATGGCCACGGTGGGTCACGGCAGGGCTTCATCCAGCATCGCATCCCCTACAGATGTTGCAAGCATGTGCTTAAGGAACAGTTTATGAACATGGCAAACATGCAGTGATTATAAAAGAGTTTTCTCTATAATTAATTACAGTAGGCAGTTAGAGCCTCTGCTGTCATTGGTGGTGTGGACCTGAGAAATCAGAGGCAGTGACCAGGATAGTGCTTCTCAAAGGATGTGCTGTGCTAAACCAGCAGCGGTGGTTTCCCCAGCAGAAGTACAGAACTAATGGAAATGAGAGATGCACCTGAAGTGGATTTGTAAAACATTTCATCCAGCGTCGTAGGAGTTGCTGTGTGAAATGTGGACGCAGGTGTCTGAGCTGTCTCACTGCCTGTGCTGCAGGTGAGGTATGGTGGGAAACGCTGGGGCGGCTTCTGGGGGGAAGCTTCCAGGCCTGATACTGTTAAACCTCTCTGCCAGCTATCTGGAAGAGGTGATATATAGCATATTAATGACCTTTTCCGGTGGCACTTAATTAGGAGGAGGTGTGAGTGCCAGAAAGCGAACTAATATAAAAGGCTGTAGATGAGTGAAAAAGGGGCAGGAAGTAGCAAAATGAGATTCGGGCTTGCTCTGGGCTTCTTCTTTCCATCAGTAATCCATCTCTTCTTGACCTGCATCTTCTACACATCTTCCCTTCCTTTTGTATGTAAAAATGTTCTGTTTTGAAATAACAAGCAATCCAAGGAGTGGTATGACTCACCCTTATAGGGAAAAAAAAGCAGGCATTGCTGCTTCCTTGCTTGCCAGCGCTAACTGGAGAGTCCGGAGTCAGAGCACGCACTGAGCCCTGTCAGACTAGGGCTGGTTCAGCTGTTTTCCTCCGAGCCCAGCATTCAGCGTGAGAAACAGGCAGCATCTTCGTGCAACCAGAGCACTGTGCTCGTATGAAATCCTGTCCTCTCCCCAGGCAGAGCCCACAGCAGGAGCAGGCAGCATGAGCGAGTGCCAGGGCGGTTGTGTCCCCCAGTGCATGACCAGCACGGGATGCCCCAGTCTCTCCTGTTTACCCGCCTGTGGCACTGGTGGCTCCTGGAGCCAGCAGTGCCACCTATGCTGCAGAGGGGAGCTTTGCTGCTTCCTGGGATTTGTCTCCTCTTGCGGGATTTTTTTTTCTTTAATCATTATGTTATTAAAGGAGAAGGTACAGTGCCATCAGATAACTTTTTGCAGATGCTCTATCAGTCTTGTGCAGCCTTATTATTTTCAATATTGCAGCACTGCCCGTTTGTTTTGCTGGGAATGTTCACGTATTGATTCGCAGATTCTTTTGTTGCCTGTATTAGGAGGAAAGTCCCTTTCTCCTCACTCCCCTGCGCCGAGAGAAACAAAGAGTAAAGAAATGTAGATGCTATCTGACGCTTGCTCAGATACCGAGGTGATTTCTGAGAACTGCAGAGCCAGTTACTGACTCATAACTGTGGTTTGTTTTCACACCGTTAATAGATTTATTTATTTATTTATTTATTTATTGCCATGGCAAATGAGGACGCTTACTTTGGGAGAAACCAAGGGATCTGCCTCGGTGAGCTGGATCACCCTTTTTTCTGCTTGCAGAAGCCTTCCCAGGGGAATACAGCCATAGAGGACAAAGTGGTGGCAGAAGGTGTTTCTGACAGGGGAGAGTGTCATGTCTCTCTTGGGCTTCTCTCTGAGCAGGTCAATGGGTGGCAGCTCAGAGGTCCAAGGGAGGGGATGGGGAAGCCGCTGCCAGGCGCATAGTGAGTTATTGCAGGATCTCAGTATGATGTTCGCATGTCTATGTATGATGTAAAACTTCCCCAGTTATTTTTGATGCCTGCCTGTTGCTGTGTAGTGAGTTGGGGCTCAGCCTTGTCCTCATGCAGAGATGCAAAACCACTTGTGGCCAGTACTGAATACAGTAAAGTACTGGAAAGGAGCTGGGCGGGATGAGACCTTTCTTGGTTAGTGAGGTTAGTGGTTGTCATTTGGTTGGTCGAGAAAAGGAGAGGTGGGATTACTTGGATATTACTACGTGATGCATCTTCAGCACAGCAGCCCTCTGCTTTTAGTTATCCTGTATATAACGCACCTGATTCTTGCCTTAGTTGTAAGTGTGGTGGAAGTGTGTTCTGTTTTCCATTTGTTTATTTATTTATCGTCTTGTTTTCAACCTCTGCAAAGCTTGATATAGGCATAGAGCTTCAGAAACATACACGTAACAGAATAATAGATAACTGTGATTTCGTTTCAAGGCAATAATTTAAGTCGACAGGTTTAGCTGATAACATAAAACACAAGAGAGAAATAGGATCAGTTTATAAATGTCAGCAGAACCCCTGCAAGTGAGTTGCTGCCTTTAAGCCGACTCCGGTGCTGTTACTCCATCTAATATATTATAAGAAGAAATAAACAGATGTCTGAAAAAATCTGGCTGACCAAGATAAAAAGAATAGGGCTATAAATTAAATTCTTCCTTGGCGTCACTTTAAGCAACTCTCAGGATGGACAGAACGCATCCAAATAAGATGAATGCTGATGCACAAGAAAGACCTCCAAAAGAGCAGGTGTGTTTAGGCTGTGGATGCTCGGACGTGTGGCAGCACCCAGGCGCAGGGACCGTTTGTCCGGAGAGTGGTCTAAGTCAGAAAGCGGTTTTGCTCCAGCTTGTGTGGGTGAGCAAAGCCTGTCCTGGTGCTTCTGCAACGATAAAGGGATTAAATCGAGACTGGGAATAATGCCGTTTTAGCAGCGTGTTGCCACAGGATCAGTCTCTTCTTCTTGGAAAATAAACACCGTCACTTTGCTTTAACGTTTATTCCCAACAAATACCTTGTCATTTGTGCAGTGGCAAGTGTATGTTATCTTCTGAAAGTATTTTACCTGTTGGACACTATCTGGCTGCGAGGTGAAGGGCTGAGTGATTGAAGGGCGGGTGGGCAGCGCATACCTGTCGGGGACGCTGGGTGGTCTGTTTAAATGCCGTGGCTTTCTCTTAGATCCATCAACCCAAGGTGATGCAGTAATGTGTATTCAACTCATTTCAACTGTGGTTTAAAAAATTCCAAGGATGGGATAGGTTTTAAGCGGTAAAAAATATAAGCTGGTTGTGGGGCAAGGAGTTAGCTGGCTTCCTCCTCCTGCAGCTATAACCTATTCTGCAGGGTCATGGAGGGGTTTGCACAGCTATTTCTACTCACTGGGTAGATGATTTGGAGATGGGAAATTAATTAGAATGGAAACTCTTCCTTCCCTTTATAAGGGGCGAGAGAGTAGGTCAGGATGAGATCTACCGGCTGTGGGACTGGGAGATCTCTGAGATGGTTCAGCTTCATTCAGTAACGCAGATGTGCAGCGCGTACCTGTTTGGATAGACGTAATTTATTTTCTAAGGTGTCAAGGACAAAAAAGGTCAGAAAATCACTTCCATATGAACTTGTTTTTACATTTTTTAATCAAGTTTCAGTTCCTAAATGCAACTTAATACAAACAATAAGTAAAAAATTAATTCCTCTAGGGGGAAAAAAGCTATTAAGAGTGTGATTCTGTATCAGTGGCACGTGAAGCTGCGTAATTGCTTACATATGTATCGCTCCGGTGCGTGCTCCCGGTTGTTGAATAGCATCAAATTATAGGAATCAAAGAGAGTCAACTATTTTTAAGGGAAGCGTCTAGAAGCTACATATTGAACCATTAAAATTCAGGATTTCCAGCCTGCTCGTTTAAATCGGCAATTTTAATCACATTATTCAAGTCAACCCACCCTCAAGCACACTTTATAAATAATACTTCGAAATACCCCAAACCAAACAAGACTGAAGGCCTCATCCTGTCTCAAACTTTTGGAATGTTTTAAGTGACTAGACCAATCTTTTTACTGAAAGCAGAGACGTCTGTCTTTCATTTATTTAATAAAGCAGTGTGTTTGTCCTGCTGTGGCGTGAATCTCCACTGCTGTGCACAGTGGCAAGAAGAAATCCCTGTACTGATGAAAGCCGCTTAAATACATCAGAGCTGAGATTTCTGCTCTGGGGTCTGGATGGTTTTGGTCAAATCTGACTTAGGACAGTGTGAAGAAGCAGAAGCAGGAGAGGTTTGTGCCTTCTCCGATGGCAACCTCCTTAACTCAGTTGCGCTGGGTTTGTGAGCTCGTGTGCGCTGGGGTTCGTGTTTTCTTTTATTTACTGCTCACTGAAAATAGAAGCTGGGAGGACTGGTCACAGGGGAGTCGCTCAGCCGTTCTGGAGGCTGCTCCCTTGCTTTCCATTTCCCTGTTTCTTTTAAGCAAAGCCCATCAGCCTCGTTCCTCTCCCGTGGCAACCAAGTGAACTAATGTGGCCAGATGCTCCGGGACCACGACAGCCAGAATATACTGTACTCTCCAAATGGGGACATTTATTTCTGGCTGCGTTTGACAATTCAGGAGTCGCTTCAGCGAGTGCCGTGGTTGTCACCTGGGCTGTCCCAGTGCGAGTGTCCCCTCGCTTTCTCCCCTAAGTGCTGTTCGTGCCTGTGGAGGAGGAAGATGTCTGCATGCACGCATATGTTCAGCTTGCAATGCCATTTTATAAAGCTCACCTTTTCAAAGTGGGAAGATGCTCCTCTAGACAGACATATAGGTTAAAGCTCCCACGTATCAAAAGTAAAGGAGCAGGAGAAGGGTTGGATCTGTCGATGGAAAGTGTACCAAGCACAGAGGAGGTATATCTAGCCTGTCCTTGCATAGTTTAAGGTGGGAAGATAATTAGGTCTGTCCCCTCACGTATCCGACCGACACAACTTCCTACGGACAGGATACGGTGGAGAGAAAGAAATGCACCCTGTTTTAATAGGAAATCCTCCAAAATGGATTTTCCTGTTTTTTCTAAATGCATTTATTCCTGCTGGATGGCTTTAGGCTTTGAAATGTTTGTCTGAATTGTGACAAACATCCCAGTCTTATGTAGGAAACACCAGCTCCTTTGATCAGTGAAATGTCTCTTTGGTCTTGAAGAGGGGGGATCAATCCGGTCGTTCCCTAGACTACAGCATTTTGGTTTTGAGTGCATGTGTTTATTGTATGAAATAATTATCCTTGTCTTTGCTTCCTTTTGGTAGGAGATGCTACCTGCCTTCTGCATGCTATGTTATTTTATTGAGGCATCCTTTTAGGTAAAAGAAACCAGATAAAGGAAAGGTTGAATAGGGAAACCTTATTGAGCGAATGGAATGTGAGCAGCTGTGTGTCTGTCTGTCTGTCCATCTGTGTGCAGCTGAGATCTCTGTATTCATTCAGCTGCGACGCTGCTCTCCTAAGCAGGCAAATTTCTTGTATTGAAAGAAGAGGAAGTGACATCAAGAAGCAGCAACCAAATATTGTCATCTCTCCATCCTGGTGTGATGGCTGGCCATTGTGATGTGTTTGTGGTGAATTGTGACCAAGAAAAAAACCCCTGAATTTCCCTTCTTTTCTGCATTTAAAACTAAAGCTTAATGTATTCTGTGTATTTTTGTTGGCAGATAGTAGTGATCATATATTCCTTTTAATACAATATTTCCAAACCAACATAGCCTCGCCTCGGTACACTTGATATTCAGCATACCTGGCTGTACTCTGTGGTATGCTTTGATTTCATTTTGGCAGCTGTGTTTTATGCTCTCTACCCCCATCAGCAACCAATTCCCCTTTCTCCAAATCATCTCAAAATCTGCTCCTGACATGGAGTTTTAGTGCTTTTTTAGAAGCTGGCGCTCTGCTGGGCTTGGGGTCCCTCCCCCCCTGCGGCACGGAGCCAGCCCGGCTGCACGGGGATGCATTTGGTGGGTCAGGGTGGCATCTCTGCAAGGTTAAAGTGGCACTTGGATCAAAGGGACATTGCAGGAGGGGAGAGTGAGCGGTGGTGGGTAGCCTGCTCCTGTTCACTGTGTGGGATGAGGCTTTTATACCTCTTTCTCTCGGGTAGGAGTGTGCACCTTCAGGTCGCCATTCCTGTGCAAAGCTTGAAATAATGCACGTGTCTAAAGTAACCCAACCTTTGTTTGTAGGTCAAGCCGTTCCTGCAGGGTCACATGTACGATTAAATCTGCAGACGGGAGACAGAGAAGCCAAGCTCCCAGATAGCGAAAATGGAAAAAGTGACACAAGAGAAGAGAGAAGAAGAAAAAGGTACAGTGATGCAAGGCATCAGGGGTGAGTTGGCTGCGGGTTTCATGTCTTTTATTAAAGGCCAAGTTCCCTGGTGCCACTCAATCGCTGTCTCTTCCCAAGATTTAATTGCTGGATTAAGAGTTCAGCAGTGCTGAAAACAGAGCCCCGTCCTTTGTGATCCCTTCAGGATGGTGATAGAAGTGCCCTGAGTGCATATTCAGAGACATCTTCGTGGCTTCTCGTGGCATGACACTGAAACTAAATTTGCGTTGTGGCTTCTTCGAATGACACTTACTCCTTTGAAATATCTGCATCAATCTGTCTGAAACTACTTTCTGAGCTTGAACCATTGGAGCAGTTGTGAGGGGCTCTGTGCTGACCTGAGCCAGATAACATTGTTTTTAACTCGGTGCAGTCAGCAGGCTTGCAGCTTTCTTTTACATCAGTTATTGCCAAAGTTCTTTGTAGATCACACAGCTTTTCCTGTATCTGCATTTTTTTAATTTGTTTTAAAAGTTTCATGGGTGCTGACTTCCCCATTGGCACGCTCCTAACAAAGATAGGTTTAGTTACTATGAGCAACTCTCTTTCCTGAAGTACGTGGGTTTTACCCCTGCTTCCCTTGCTCCCCTGGTTACTCCTGTTCAGAGCATGGAGAGGCTCTTAAGCTTCATGATGCCTTAACAGTTGGCTTTCCTTTTTTCTGTGTAAGAGTGTTTGTGGCCCAGAAAAACACTCTCTGAACCAATGAGATAGGTGTAAAGAGCAACACGACATGTTTTTTAGCATTTCTGTGTCATTTCTGCTTGGATTTACCTTTACACTAACTTTGTGTATGATGATCATCAGAACTTCAGCTGTAAATCTCCATGTTAAAGCTTGCAAGTCCTTAGCAATGATCTAGTGGCACAGTGGTGCTTTTTTGTTTTTCTTCTGAAATATTTCCTGCTTTTCTGTATTGCTACATGAAATTCAGAGGCATAAATTAATCAGCTATATTTATTGCGTTAGGACTTGAGATTTTGAGTTGGTGTGCAGATTATGGAGCTTTTTTTGATTGTCAGGGTGAGCTGTCTGCAAACCACGCACAAAATACAGCACTCATCCTAATCTTTTCTTGAGTGTGGAGGGGTTTTTTTGTGTATTTTAATTGACAGGCATCGAAATCTAGTGCTCTTAGTTCCTTTCCTCCTAACGTTACCCATTGCTAGTAGATTGCAATGAAAATATTCTAGACACAGTTGTTCACTCATAAACTGTTTTATTTCTTCCGCAAGGCTGGGCAAGGTGGATGTTGACACAAATTCATTCACGTCCCAGGAGCTCAAAAAAGCGTTGGCTAAAATGAAGGAAAGTGAGAAGGCAGAAAGAAAGGTAAGGACAATTCCCTGTTCCTAAAGCAATGCACAGTACATGGATGTGAACGCCCAACATTGCATGTCTCAGAAATATGATTGTTAAAGTAATTGCTTGGGAAAATACTGCACAGAGTAACCTTCTGGTGAATATGGACCTAAAATACCTTTGCCAGCTTGTTAGTGATATAGTTCCCTGGGAAACTCTCACCCTTTTTTGTACTAATCCTGGGTTTTCTGTAGGAATGGAAAACTTTTGCTCGGGTCTGTTTTATTCATTTCAGACTTAAAGGCCTTGTGTTGCAAGCTGCTAATAAGTACTTAAGTATATTCTCACAGTTCAGGCTGTTTCTCAGTAATAATTATCCCGTGAGCTGTCAGGGGGAGAGGGGCTGCAGCGGTGGAGTGGGCTGGGATCAGCAGTTTAGCGACAGATCAGCCATCAGGTGCTGCTGCTTTCTGGTCTTTACTGAAGTGAGCGAAATCTCAACTAGTAAACCAGGCACACGGTGTCCACATAACCATCCTCATGAGACATCCGGACACCGAATTTCTTACTGCCGTTCCTGGTGTACCAATGCTAAAGCAAAGCAATGGGATCTTTCCTGTGAACCCAAAGCGGGTATGGTCAGTAAGCTCTCCAGTGGGATGCTGCTCCCCTAAGCTTTCTGATACCAATAGGATTAGATCTAAATTAATAATGCAAAAAAGTTACTTGCAAACGCTTGTGTGAACCCATAGACTGATTTCCTTTCCATTGTTTGGATGTGTTTCTATCCATTGTTTTGATTTATTTATTCAACTGCCGCTTGGTTCACAAGAATGTCTGCAGAGCCCCTGAAGCAGACTGGATTGCAGTGATAGTATTTGTAACGGAAGTTACTTTGCCATTCGCTGTCCTCCTTGGTTTAGGTTCCCACTCTCATGCCCTGGGTAGTAAAACCCATGGTGAAGCATAGGCTGAAGTTTACTTATATAAGCTCTAACTTTCCCATTTGGTTACAAATAGCCCACAATCCAAAGTAAAATAAGTGCTGTTTTAAGCTTTCTCCAGGCTTGGAGCTGGTCCCCAGCCACTGGCATGGTACTGGTGGGATGGTACATGATTCATCTGGTGGATCACAGACTTTTTCCCCTCTTCCACTCAGCAATATTTCCTTAAGCCCTAGCTCCTCCTGATGCTTTGACGTTGTCTCAGTCAAAGGAAAACTGAGGTAGGAGTCAAGGCTAGAAAGCCTTGGAGTCACAAAAAGTCTTTTTTTCCCCCCTGTCTGGCACCAGGGCATTACTTTGGTTTCCATAAGATTATTTATGTAGCAGCCAGCATTACTGATAGCAGGACTTCTTGAAATGAGTGTCATTTAAATGCAAAAATTAGTGATACTCTATTATGTGAAAATAAGCTATATTTAAAAAAAAAAACAACTGTTAGAACAGCTATTGTCCCAGCAACTGGGCTAAAACCAGCTACATCTAATGGACCTAAAGTACTCCATTTAAAATCACTCCTGCAGGGAGAAAATTCATCCTTGAGGTAACTGTGTCAGAGTGAATTGTGTTATACTAGGCGTGTTCCCGTCTACGCTCCTGCAAAAGCAATTCTGTGCGGTTGGGGTGGGGATGGCGTTCCGTGTTACCATGTGGTACCTATAGTAATTAGGCCAGCAGTCATTAATGCCAATTGTACGGCTGCCCATTAGATCGATAGTGCTTTTCTTCCATCACTCTTCTTTTTCTTATTTATTTTTCTCTGATGGCTGGAGCCCTCGGTGTCTGTTCACGTGTGAGGGAGCGGGGCAATGCTTGCAGGGGGGAGCACTGCACGTGCAAACCCTTTAGCTGGGGGTCACTCCTGTATGAAAACATGTTTTGTTATTTTTGTTCGTGACGGAATCCCTTTCAAAAGGGGCTTTCTTGCTTTCTCCTGGTCTTGGGGCAGCCCATCTTCAGTCTGGCCCCTCTTCTTCCTCTGCCCCTGCCTGCCCCAGTGCTGATGCCGGACAATTGGTCCCTGCCAGCTCTGGAGCTCTCTTAGATCTCTGGCAAAACCTTTTCCTTTCCGCCGCACACCTTTCTGCAGCTCTCGGTTCATCGCAGCCCTTGGGGTGCTGTTCGTATGAGGGAGACCAGCCGTGCTGCAGGACGAGCTATCTCCTGTCTGAGCCCAGTGGCACGGCACTTCAGCTGCCCCCACCTTGCAGCCGATCCTCCCACTTTGCTTTCTGACAGCTTCTGTCCCTGTCAGCGAGTGCATACGTTTCCCTGACAAAGCCATCCTGAAATGTGTTAAGTGAGTGGGATGCATCTTCGTACGCATCCGAGGAGATGTTCGTCATGCCGCTGGGCAGTTCAGGCTGGATGGGACCTCCAGAGGTCTCCAGCCCCATCTCTGGCTCCAAGCAGGGTCAGTTGTGAGATTGTGGAGGTTGCTCAAGGATTTTTGCCGTTAGGCCTTGAGAACATCTACTTCCAGGCAAGCAAGCAGTAGTGTCAGCTGCCTCTGGGCTTGACGGTGTTTTGGAAAGTACATAGGACGTAGAAATGGTGTACAAAGCCCTAGGTACATGCTCAGCTCCTCAGAGAGTGCTTACGGCTACCTGAGGTGGGTATCTTACAGATAACGGGGTTCCTGGGCTTCTCAGAAGGACCCTCCAACGCTTCCCCTGCGTCTCTGATGTGCCGCAGTAAATCTGTTTGCGTAGAGAGCCAGGTTCCCCTTGTAAATCTGGGCCCGGGGTTTCTTTCTATGTCTTTCTTAGCTCCCTCTATTACCTGTCTTCATATCTGGTTTCCTCCTTCTGCTTTCAAGGCCCACGAGGAAGAGGTGAGGAAGAAGTTCCGGCCCATAGAGCAGCTGAAGGAGGAGTTTGAAAAGCTGAACGTGAAGATGGAAACAGATTATGAAATTATGGTTAAGTTAATCGGCAAATTCAACAGCTCTGCCTCCACGCTGGATGAAAAAGTAGCGGCACTTTATGATCTTGAATATTATGTTCACCAGGTAACGAAAATGCATTAGTAACTACCATGTAAAATCCAGGGGATACGGTGTCATAAACGTGGGTTTATTTTTCTTATCACTATCAGGTAATACAAATTGCTTAATTATCATAATCCTGGGACAATAACAGACAGCAGAGGGCTACTGCAGGCTTATTTTATATCCAAGTTTGAATAAATCATCTCTTGTACCAGTAGCGAGCCATTTCCTAGGGGCTAGTGTTGCCTGATTTGTTGTCTGTTCTCAGGCTTTTTTCCTCACCCTCTCTTTTTCTTCTTTTATACGCTAAATGTTATGAAATGGGCTTTTATCTGCCATCTTTGGGTAAGTATAGTGATGGTTGTTAAAAAAAATAATTATTTTCTCGCTTCTTCCATGGAAAGCGTCCGTGGTTGTGGGTAGGTCCCCTTACATCAGTTGGCAGAGAACGTCTTTGTACCAGGGAAGACAACAGCCACCCAAAACCCTCTATTTTGTCTCGGCGTGAGTAAGAAATGGCATGTAGAGCCTCCCTCACGGCTGGGCCCGTGGCAGAAATGACTGAAGAGGCTCAGGCAAAGGGCAAGTTGCTGAGCATCAGCTGAGCCGTGCTAATCGGCTCTGTGTGAGGTTGAATATCTTTCCTGAAATCTTGCTTCCTCGGGTTTATGCTCGTGCTTTTTTCCCGCCCCCCCGCTCTGATCTCTCTTGCTCTGCTCTCAGCTTGCACATTTTTACCTCCCGTTGGTTGCAGGCTCCGGGCACATCGCTCTCCTCCCTTGTGCCTGGTGCCTTCCCACGCTGCAGCAGCTTGGGTGGGTGTCCGGGCATCAAGGCTGTGTTCTGCCTTGTGAGAAAGGACTGGGCTTCTCCCATCCCCAGCGACCGAGAGCCTGGAGCAGACTGGGAGAGTTTGCAGTGTTGCTCTCTGTGACTTCATCATTTCGGAGGGTGAATGGGACAACTCTTGGGAGATGGCAGTGCAAGACCTTTCTCTGGAACGGCACTTCTTAAAACCAAACGTGGTATTTTGGGGGAAAGTAACTGAAGGAATGTGCTGCTGAGAGAGGGAGTCCGTGCACCAGCTAATAGAAGTGTTATTTCCAGGGCTCTTTGTCTTGAATTTCCACACTAAATCTCTGTCATACTCATGCAGAGGCTTCCTTGCTGTTTGTTCTCGATGCTTTTGTTTCGCTGACGGCATCTGTCTGACTCAGAGAATAAGTGTGAACAATGGACGCCCAAAGAGCTTCATATTTATACTCAGGGCTAATTCTGTCTGGTTAAGGGTGCCAGAGCAGTAGGCTAGCATGCTAAAAAGCACCCCCAAACACCCTGGGATGCTTTGGATCCTAGCAATAGCGGTCTGAGCTGTTCCAGCATAAAATCCCACCTGCTTGCAGCACGGGATGGGGCAAACAATTTCAGAAAAGCAAAAGGAGCAGGGAAGCGGTCCCCACTCCCGGTGCGGGGACTGGAGCATCAAAGGGAACCACATCCAGCATCAAAGGGGTCAGAAAGGGGGAAATGGCCGGGAGGCTGGCAGGGAGTACAGAGGACTCCTTTGTGCATCGATCACAACGTTGCTCTGTGCCCGCGCTGTCGGGGCAGATGGCTGGGCAGCACCTTCTCATCAGGCAGGAAGCTGATAAGAAATATGACCTGTCTCTAAGCCAGCATGGCTTTTCCTCCTCTTTCTTCTTCCAGCCAGTTGAATGCGTCCAGAGCATTATCTCTGCTTGGTACTGACTTTAGCAGCACTGACTTAATGTAATTACTGAATAGCAGCCAAATACGCTTGTGCCGCATAACCCTGGAAGGGCTGAACTTGTCAGGAGTGTTCTGCGGTGAGCCACGGCCGTGCTGCCAGAGGACGGGGATCTTTGCAGGTGTGGGTGGCCCAGGGCAGCATGCAGCCGCATGTCAGACCAGGGACAGCTTTGCTGCTTCCTTTCCGCCCCCCCCACCTCCATCTGAACGGTAATGTACCATGGCTTTTGGTAATCGTTCTACTCCCAGCCATCCTGCTGCTGCTTCCAGGGCACAAAATGCCCCATTGAGTGGAAAATGTCGTGCCCTGCAGGGTTTGCAAACGAAGGATGCTCTCTGCTCTGCGATGTGGTCATGGGCATCCTGGAGGCGCTGGGACGTGAAGCAGCGCATGCCTCCGAGCTCACTGTGAGGGAGCGAGGAGAAGCCGTGGCCGGTGCCAAGCCAGGGGAGAGATGCTCTCTCCTGCTCTTCAAGAGTCAGCCCAAGGGCTCTGTGTTTGCTCAGCTTTTGGTTGCCAGCTCTGGTTTGCTTCTCATCCGTCAGAATTCGACTTGGCATATTTGGGAGCCCATCTTGGAGAAAGAGCAGGAAGGTTTGGCTTGCTAGGTTATCTGTAACGCATAAAAACCAAATGCAAATGCAAAGAGGCCAGAGCATAACTCATTTATAAACAGAATTCATGGTGCTTGCACAGCAGTGTGCGGAGCCAAGACCCGTTCTTATGCGTTGCAGGCTCTTTCTCTCAATTATTTACTCTCCTTATCTTCCTCTCTCCCCTCCTCTGACATGCTACACCATTTCTCACTGCTAATTTCCTCTCTGTTGTGTACCGCTGACGTGCTGCTTCTTCCTCGCTTTCGTTTTCTAACATTTTCTCTCTGCCCCCCCCCATTTTCTTTCTCCTCCGATTCAAAGCCTTTTCCTGAATAACTGCTGTCATATTTGCTCTTCTCCTATCCCTCTCCTCGCCCACCTTCCCTGTGTACTTTACTCAAGAGCTCTTTTGATCTTTGGCTTTCTTCCGTGCTGTTTTCAGTGGACTGAAGCGAGGCACGAGCTGCTGCCTCACAGCATCCACCACTCCCCGGAGAGGTTAATACCTTCAAGTTGTTGAGTCTGGGGGTTTTGTTGGTTTTAAAACACTGAGCCAGGGAAGGAGCTCTCACAACAGACTCCAGTTAAAAAAAAAAAAACAAAACAAAACAAAAAACATCTTCAAAACAAGCTTTACAGCACACTTTGTATTCTGCGGTTGAGGTGTCTCACTGGTGCTAGGGCTGGCCTGAAGGACTCTGGTGCTGATGAGGATACGGCAATAGTTGGTTTTACCACGACTGATGCTGGATGCAAACTTCTGTCTGCCTACACATTCCCTCCTGAGCAGGAGTCAACGTCCAATTTCAGCGTTAAAACAGCCTTGGAGTTTTTACAGAGACTGAGCAATAAAAGGACCCACATGTAGCTGAAATTGGGTTGCTTCATAGATTTCTTTGTAGACAAAGATGGGCCTGCAGGAAAGTAAGAGGTCTGGCAGGTCCAATTTATAGGGACAGTTAAAAGAATAGGATCTGAAAGGATACAAAAGCTGCTGCAAATCCTGAATCAGCCCCAGCAGACCTGTGGAGATGAGCTTTCTGTCACTGGCTTTGCAGAGGGACAGCAAGTGGTGGGTATTGTGCCGTTGGGGAGAAGAAACGGGCTGTAGCTCCCCGGGTCCTGCTTTGGTAAAGACATACCTGTAGGACACAAAGCCTAAGTAGCTTCTTCATTCTCTTGGGTACCTAAAATATCCAAATGACGGCCAGTTTTGGTGAAGGCACGAGGCTGAGATAAAAATAACACTGAGCATGAAGTCACTGTCGACTAAAAGAGTGTTCAAGCTGGAGTGCAGTGCCTGAGCCTGCCATACCCTGCACTCCTTGTGGTGTTTGTCCTGTCCCACCCCATCGGTGCCGTCTGCTCGCTGAAGCCAGGGAGGTCGGTTTCCCCGGCTGATAACTCATTTTTAGGTTCTATTTCCATCTACCAACACACACTGTTGTCTCCCTGTCTTTCAGGGAGGAGAAATGTTGACATTCTAAAACCGATTTTTTTGCAAATGCAATTCTGAGCATTCATCAGGTTCCCCTTTAGACTGCAAAAAAAAAAAAATCCTTGAAAACCAAAATGCATTGATTTGACTTTGGACTGAATTTTGTACTTGAAGCACTTTACACTGTGTCTCTAAATTTTGTTTGCAGGCCACTCTGAGCCCTTTTCTAATCTCCTCTCCGAGAAAAGATGCCCGCTGTGATTTGTGCCTGGTTAGCCTCAAGTCTGGTTAAAGTCAAAGACCGATGAATCCCTGCTAATGTTTAAACTTTTCCCTACTGGCAGTTAGTCCAATATTGTCTGCTTTAGAAAAATCATTGCTCAGGCTGCCCCGAGGGGAAGCTCCTGGCTGACCCTTCCAAGCAGGGACTGGCTTTTTCTTCTCACGTCCCTGTGAAGTTGTTTACAGTACTCATGAAAAACACCCAGAACCGCCCGTGCACCTCACTGCGAGCAGAGGTGATGCTGCTGCCCGTGTACTGTTGCTGCTGACAGGCTCTTAAACATTCCCAACTCCTGGTGCTACTATTAGAGCACCAATTAACTAACTGCATTTGCAAAACATACAATTCCTGGGATTTCCAGTAACAGCCTGCCCAGGTGAGAGAGCAAAGAACTGTTTGGTTTTTTTGACATCACGTGAATTACAGATATGTGTTAAGGTCCCTTCCAACTTAAACCATTCTGTGGTTCTATGTGGGAGGTGCCCCGGCCCATGGCAGGGGGTTGGAACTCAATGATCTTCAAGGTCCCTTCCAACTAAAACCATTCTATGAATAGTTTTGATAGCTAATCAAAGTACTTGAGTTTTCAATAATGCCTCCTGTATGCGATAATAGCCACCTATCGGTAGACTGTGCTGCTGCAACCATGACATCCACTGCTCGCAGACAGTATTGTACGAAATTCCAGCCACAGTCATTCCCTCTTAATTTTTAATTGCTTTTAAAACTCAGCGCTGGTTAGACTGGGAGGGAAGAGATGCTGTGCTTTCTGAAGCACGGCGTTCTCGAAGGGTAGTTGAGTGGAATCTGGCTGGGTGTTTTGTGCTGATGGGGACCTGCTCTCTCCTAGGTCGACAATGCTAAGGACTTCCTCTCCATGGGTGGACTCCAGCTTGTCATCGATGGGCTGAACAGCACTGAGGCCGCACTGAAGGAGCACGCCGCCTTCGTCCTGGGAGCCGCGCTGTCCAGGTGAGCTCTGTCCCACCTTGGGTGGAAGGCTGAAAACCTCAGGCGACTAGATGGGCCCTGTGCTTCTCTTCATCTCTCTTGATTTATTTCTAATAGCAGGAGCTGAAAGCTTCTCTCATTCTGTGACACACCAAATTGTCTTCTCTCCTGCCAAGCCCTTTCCTTGCTGCACCACTTACCCTGGTCTTCTTCTCAGTGCATCCTTATCCTACTTGTTAGACTTAACCAGAAATAAATCGGTGTGAAAGCTATAATTGTTTCTTGATTTTCCTGGGCTCCGTGTTTGTACAAAGTCTGTGGGGAATAATTCTGTCTCCCCTGCTCTCCCTTCGGCAGCCCTCTCTGGGGGAAGATCTGGAGGATGGTGCAGTTACGAGCGCTCTAGGGAGCACCTTTCTCCCTCCTATTCCTTTCTCCTAGGCTGCTTTAGGATAGCAAGATACTGATTTCAGAAATATAGCAACACCCGTGGCCTTTGGGTTTTAGCCCCATGGACATTTGTCTCTGACACCGAAGGTGTGTCGATTAGACACGGGGTTAGGAATGGGGTCGGCAGGCTGAATCAAGAAGAGACTGACCTGAAGGGTGTTTGTGGTTTATTGGACAGTGGCTGCTGCCCAAAGGACCCCAGTCATCCTCGTGCTTGGGTGTAGTAGGTAGTGCTGCACATTGTACCCTGTGGGCTCAATGGGTTTTATTGGTGCCCCGTTTGGTTTATGGGTTCTGCGGCTTTGTGGTGTGTGTGTTGCACATTCATGAGTGCAGAGGCTTTAGAAATGCGTTGGATGGACCCAGACTTCAAGGTTGGATGAAAGTCAGGATTGTTAAATCTGCATATTTCTATGCCTAAAAATACAGTCACCTTCTCCACCACTTTAAATTATTTATCACTTAGTCTAATATATAGTCTACAAATCTGCATTTCTTTGTCAATATTGTATATGATGCAGTTGATCCTGAGCATGTGTGAAGTAACGTGGCCTCACAGACAGCAGCAGGTACCCAGGGTTACACCAGGAAAGGATTCAGCTTTTAGTCTGAAACAGGGGTTGACTTACTGATCGCAATAAAATACACTCTTTCACATCAGAAACACAGACCCACTTTTCATAATCTGGTGTATCTTAATGTTTGAAACAATATTGTAATTGTTGCCTTAGGTTCCTTAATAGCATGTAGACTCTTAATTATATGTTCCATAAAGAGAAAATCATGCAGCGGGTCTTGAAACATTGGTGGGTAACTTGCAAAATGATGGGGGCTATTAAATTGCTTCTTTCCTGATTTAGCTAACATGACATGATCAAGGCTCAAGAAATTCATTGTCTTATGATATGAGTGTGTAGCAGTGGCCATGAAACTAATGCTTTTGTGTAGTATTCCTCACTTAATTGCAAATGCCTTTCTTTAGACAGAAACGATCTCTTTTCTAATGTGACAATATCAAAATACTACTTTGGAAACTTTTAGACCTTTTTTCTTTAAAGGACATTCTGACAGATGGTAATTTTGAGTGGTTTGGATGATGTATTGTCTGAGAGCTCAGTTCCAAATGTGAGGAATAGTATGCCCGGTTTTTGGGTTTGCTTTTTTCCCCTTGCTGTGCTTAAGCTTTCTCAATAGACACCTACATGCCAACTTGCCTGCTTTATGCTATCTGCTTAATTTGTTTGTTCATACATTTTTCTCAGCTTATGCCGTGCTCCATTTAAACTGCCGGGGGCATTTCAAGTACTTCACGCTAAGCATTTTCTCATGTCTTGTGTTTTTCTGAGGGGTTGTTGTTTACTTCCTTTACTCATGGTTGTTCCTAGGGGCCTTGGTTAGGTGGTAGGATTTTCCAGCAAATACCCAGAGGTGCCACAGCTCACTGGGCTGTAGGGGCATGATCTAATCTGTACTTGTGTGCCTGGGGCTGGTATCGGATCCTATGTTGGATGCTGAGCCTGGGCAAGAGGTAGTGGTCTGCTGCTTACCAAATGGGTCTGTGGCCACCTCCCAGGTCACTTCAGCCAGGTTGGCTCAGGCCAGCGGTTTCAAGCCCGGCAAACCTTACCAGAGGAAAATCAGGGCATGATCATAGCAGCTCCTCAGCCCAGCCCGGGAGGTCATTAGCTCCTCGCGCAGCTGAATCTGGAAGAGGGAGTTTGGCATTGTCTGTAGGCAAGTTGTTTTATGCAGAAGAAAACCACTGGATGCTGAGCAGTCTCAGACGTACTTGGGTCGCATCCAGAAATTTTCAGCTCTGAGAAATATCCAGGTCTTCTCCAAATTCACACTATCCTTAAATCTGATCAGGTAGTGAAGCGGGTAAGGGATGGAGCACCCAGCTGCATCACCCAGATCTTGCCTGCACCCAGTCTGTCTGGGACCTGGCTCAGAGGTCTGCCTGTCCTGAAAACTGATTTAGGATAAAAGGCTTTTCAAGTGGATCAGCATCTTGAGCCAACGGGCCAGGTGGCTGGTGAAGATGTTGGATCAGCAAAGGCAGCAGGAGGAGAAAGAGGAGGAGGTGAAGGCACAGCAGGGGCAGCTCAGGCTTTCTCCCTCCTTATATCGCTTCTATTTGTTTGGCTTAAACTGGACTTGAAAACCAGCCTTAGCACCGGAGAGTTTGGTCCTCAAGGCAAAGGGTGCCAGGGTGCTGCCTGCAGGGACACTGTCCTCCCAGCATCTGCCTCTGTCTGCGAGCCTCTGCCATGGACAAGGGTGACCTGATATGGAAGGAATCAAGATTTCATCTCTTGTTTCTCTTATATGTCCTTCATTTTAGGCATTCGGGTTTTAATTGCTGAGTCTGTGACCAAATCAAACATCGTTCCATCTGGTAGAGTTTTCTGAGCGGTGCCCTTATTGCAACTCTAAAACCTCATCACAGTCTTACTGTTTTTAAACCTTTAACAAAATGTTTTCCGTTCAGCAGTTTGCAAAAGTAAACTTCATTTGAACAATCCTCAAGTGCTCTGATTGCAAATAAAAGTTAAATGCACTAAAAAAATAATTGCTAGGCATGTGGGATTGTACATTTAGGTATCCATAATTCACTAACAGTATATGCCAATACACAACATTATCTGGATTTTCAGTGATTGCATTAGCATAAAAGCATGTTAGCATTTATCTGGTGGTACTAACATTTAAATATATATAAGTATGAAATATTAAGATACAGCATTTTGGAGGCGAGTAAAACTACTGTCTGTAAAACGTTCTTGCATATTTTTGAAGGCACACTCTAGTATCGTTGGATGACAATCAGCATTCGCACCATTGGGTCCAAACATTGCAAAAATGTCAATGTTTTATGCAAAGAGGAGCTATATTAAGCTAAAAAAGACTGCTGATGAGAGAAGTGTCTTCTGATGTCCTCTAAGCTATTTACAGGCAGCATCTTCCTTTGTTCGTCGCACAGCCAGGCCTCTGCGCAATTTGTAGCTACGTGTTTCACAAGACTGGAAATGTTAGCCAGAAAGGATTATGCTTGTGATTAAAACCTCAATTTTTAAAAACTTAACCTCCAGGAAATGTTTTTCCACACCAATAATTTGAACATTTTAATATTTTGTAATAAAAGGATTTTTGTAATCCGTTTAGAAGGGGAATAATAATTTATGTTGAATGCATTCTTGAAGCTTTATCCCAAATGCTCACCGTATGCTTAAGGGTGAGTTAGAGGTGAGGACAGAGAGAAGCTGAGCGGTGGGACCTTCAAGGCAAAGAGAAGCCATTTGCATTTTAGGGAGGTGACTCTTCTACTCCATTCTGCTCTGGTGAGACCCCACCTGGAGTACCGCATCCAGCTCTGGAGCCCGCAACATAAGAAGGGCATGGAGCTGTTGGAACAGGTCCAGAGGAGGCCACAAAGATGATCTGAGGGCTGGAGCACCTCTGCTGGGAGGACAGGCTGGGAGAGTTGGGGTTGTTCAGCCTGGAGAANCAAGGCCAGGCTGGACGGGGCTTGGAGCAACCTGGGCTGGGGGGAGGTGTCCCTGCCCAGGGCAGCGGGGTTGGTAGTCAATGATCTTTAAGGTCCCTTCCAACCCAAACCATTCTATGATTTCATGGGGAGAGGGCAGAAGGTGAGATTTCAGCATGGCCAAACCAGGGACCAAGCAGGAAAGTCTCTTGGCAGCTGCATCGAGATATTTGTGGTGTCTTGGCCGGTCCTTTAAAAACCCTTTTGCTGTTCAAAGTGGGTAGCCGGGGACAGGTTCTCACCCTGATGGTCTGAGCTTGCATTTGTCATATGTCCTAGCAGGACGCAGGGCAGTCTCCAGCACAGCCTCTTCCAACAAGCCCAGCACTACTGGGATCTCACTGTTCCCTCTTTTGCCTCTGAGTGATGAAACAAATGTTACAGGATTTGGTAAAGACTTGGGAGGAAACTCATCATGGGTAATAACTCAAGCATCACCTTGTAGCACCACTCAGCAGTATCCTAGAGATGGCTCACGTCAGGGTATTGGTTGTCTTCACCATTTCCCGTGAGATTAAACCCTTTAAACTATGGCAATGTGCATCCTGAACATCGTAATCACCATTATGCATTTTACCCAGCTCCGAGGCTTGTTTAGAGCTTGCACTGTTTTCGCAAAGCAAAGAGAGGCATAAAACATTGTATCTGCTTTTCAAGATAAGCCTAAAAGAAGAGCCCAGAGCAATGGGCTCTGTTGCCTCCCTGCGCAGGGCTGTGCTGGGGTGTCCGAGCAGTGCTCAGCATCGTGATGTCCGGCTGTTTTCAGTCCTGCTTTCTCATCTTCTTTTCTTTGGGAGGAGGGATGAGGCAATGCTGTCTCCCCGTCCCTGCTCTATCCATCAGTATTTTGGTGGTGTCCATTCTCCTAGGGTGCACAACTACCGTGTTTTATCAGAGAAACACTGGCTTCTTCAGGATGTCTTTGTCAAGAGGAAGAAGCTTCCACCGGCTTTAACGATTTTGAATTAAGTCCAGCTTCACAGTGAAACAGGTTGATGCTTGCTGCTGTTAAATAACATTAAGGCCCAAGCAATAAACCCTGGAAAAGTAAAATTAAAGACCTTGCTTCAATGCTGTCTTGTAAGGACATGAGAATTTCTGGGCAGAGAAATAAATCTAGTTAGCTTAACAAGCACTGTCCCTACCCATTTAATTCAAATCCATCTTCATGTTCATCCCTTCCTTCTCCAGCTTCTCTTTTTACATCCTACAATCTTTGCCCATCTCTTTATTAATTTTCACTGTGTTTTTCAGTGGCCCTGTTTGCCAACGCTGTGTGTTTGCCACCTCCCAGTTGCAGTAATTCCAGCTCAACTCCCTGCCTGCTTGTAATTTCTTGCTTTGTAGATTGTCTCTTCTATTTTTATTTGAACTCCTGACTTGTGTGGAGTTATCAGCCTCACTGCACTTAATTTCAAATTAATTTGATTGGGTCACCTCATTTTTTTTTTCTGTAACAATAATGAACTCAACCTATTTAGCCTTTCCCCATTATGAATAACCTTAACAAAACCTGCAGTGCGGTATAAAACTGTGTTTCATCATTATGGTTAATTACACAGAAGAATAAATCCCTAAACATTTTTCAGCATCTGAAATCTAACAAGAAAGTGTAATTAACAATTAAATAGTAAACTGCCATCCTTGTGCTCTCAGGAAGATGGAGAGAGCAGACCCTGTGAGAAAAATCTAGAATCTGAGGTTTGCTCCTGCTTTTGTTTTCGGAAATGCTTTGGTAACTTAAATGCTGGGGAGTTGCTGGTGTCTGGAAGCTGGGAAGGTGCAGCAGTGGAGGGTCGGGTGCTCGTCCCCTGCCAGCTATATTTTACGCAGGTGCCTGCAGCTGCTGGAGTGTTGACAAGGTGGGATGGACACCTTAGCCTCAACCTGTGGGACTGGTTTTGGGCTGAGGACATCGTCACTTCTGTAAAGCATGGGAATTCTGGAGTGAGCTACTCCATCTAGTGGGTCTGAGTTGGGCTGGTGGTGTGAGAGGAGAGGACAAAGAGGTTAAGCAGTGAGGATGCAGATTGCTGAAATCGGAGTGTTTGGCCTCACGTCACACTTAAGCAGCGAGGAAACCTGCATGGCTCCCCCTGCCCCAGCACCAGGTCCCATTGCGTTTTATCAGTTATCACAGGGCTCAGCCTGCACGATGCAGGTGGTCTTCTTCCTCACATGTCCTTCACAGGGAGCTGAGTGCTCCCAGAACTGCACAGGGTCTTGCCGGTCTCCTGCTTGCTGTTTTAAAACCTGCATGAGGTGGCCTGCCCTGCAGATACAGCCCCACAGGAGAGCCGATGCTGCCTGGGGACGTGGCAGGGGTCAGGAGCATCGGGAAGCTGATTCAGCGGTGCTCGGCAGCACCTTCTCTTCAGCCTGAAGGCTGGTGACACAGCCTGCAGGAGAAACTCATCGCAGCCAGGTCATGCATTATATAAAACACATTGTCTCTGTCTCTTCTCATTTAGTAAATGCTCTCCGCTAAAGCATTTGAGTTATTGTGGTGGTTTCCATTTAAAATATGCATTCGGACTGGTTACCTAATCACTTCCTGCCAAAAAAAGACAGCCCACACTTGCTGTTGCTCAGTGTAGACCTGGTTTCATCACTGGACGCAACATGTATTCCTCTATCTCTTCAGTCACTATTTATTCATCATCCATGTTCTCTGTTTATCCTTTTTACTACAGCCTGTGCACTTGGCTAACGGCTTCACAAGCATCAAAGATGTTCCTACCTAACACCTACATTATTTTCCTGACCTGCTGTGACTTTCCCATGTCGGTGTTCTCCACGATCCCTCCAAGTAATAGGTGCGAAATGCTCCACAAAGAGGCATCTGCGTCTACTCTTTAATCAGGAGTCTGTAGCAGCCCGTTGTTAATGTGTTTCAGAAGGGAGGTTGAAAAAGTGCATTGAACAGAACAAAGCAGCGAAGAAGGGGAGGAAGACGGAACAATGAGAGCAGGAAATGCAGGATCCAGCCTCAATTATGTACCTGCTCCCAGCAGGGTTTGGGGTGGACAGAACTGACCCAGCGATTACGATTACGGCTATTGTCTGAGCTTGTATAGGAGGATCCAGATCTCATCTCTTCCTTTGTGGGTCCTGCTGCGTGCACCCTCCTACCCCTTTCCTGATTGCGGCTTTTGTTGGATTTAATTGCTGGCAGGCTGTGTGCAGCGAGCATGCAAAGGCAGATCCAGCCAGGTTTGTGGTGTGAGTGGTAGTGGCAGAATGGGGCTTTGGAAGGGGTCCTGGGGGGCTGCCCTTAGCTCCCGTGACCTGCCTGCTGGGTTTAGCTATGTTTACTCACTGGCCCTCTGTCATTCCCCTGCTCTTCCCCTTGTGCCGCAGAGAGGAAAGCAGAGCTGCCGGACCCGGAACTTGCATAGGAGGCAAAATAACACGAGTCAGCAGCGTAGGCTTTCATGGCATCTAAGACCGGCCCTTGCCTGTCCTGGTTGAAGAGGGATCAAGTCCCAGCAAGTGACTTTGTTCCTAGGTTTGCATCTTCCAGCCTACCTGTTCTCCTGGTACAGTGTTTTGATAAGTTTTTCCTCTTCTGTCTATTCCTGTGCTTTAAGATTCATTGAAAGTTGATTATTCATCCATGAAGACAGTTCCTCAGGTCTTCCATCAGATTGCTGCCAACCTCAGCCCCTTCAAGGCTCTCCAAGTGTTTGAACGGGGTGATGTTCTGTGGAGAGAGAAAACAGCAGCTTACTGGAAATTATGTTTTTCTGAAGAAACTCATCATCACTGTTGACTGCTTGCTCTTCCCTCAGGTGCTGACATTCTGTGTCTTCTTGTGAGCTGGTTTTTGATCTCTCTCTATTTTAGATGATCTTATTTCTGCTTAAAAGGAAATGTCCATCAGAGTCCCTCGGAGCTGCCTGGCATGTTTTGGAAGGGGAAGACTCGCTGGCTTGGCTGTCTGAAGCCACACCGACCTCTGACCCCTGCCGGTCAGGGCAGCTGTCTGTGGCTACAAGTTGTCTCCAGGGAGCTGGACCGGTGGGCAGCCCCCTCCTGGCAGGATGGCTTGGAGTCATCACACAAGTTGGAGAAATGCTTTCACAGCCGCTTCCCACCAAGTCTTAGCCCCTTGACACCACTGCATGAGACCTGAATAGATTTGAAAACTAATTTGCTGCTCAGAGCATCAATAGATGTACGTCACTTGTCCTTTCTGCTGCATTTAATGAGTTTCCAAGGTACTGCAGCCAGTTCCAGAAGGCAACCATCAAAGGATTGCGTCTTTGCTTCCATCAGAAGTGTCTAGCTGTCCCTCCAGCGCACTTCAGTTCTCACAGATTCTCTCTGTTTTTGTCTCTTATGAATTTAACGTGGAGTGCATCATGTAATTTCTTGCAACCATCCTTTCCAGACTCTCTCTCCTTTTTTTTTTTTCCTAAATGCCCTGAAAATAAGAGGAAGGGAAAGAGAAAGGACTCTTCCCGCAGTCAGACGCTGTTAGCTGGAGACCAGGCAATATGTGGGTCACGGTAAATGTCCTGTCACGCTGCTCCTTTCCATGTTCCTGACTCTTTCTCAGTTATTCTTTCCTGTTGCCCAGCCATACCCGTTCCCTTCTGTTAATCATCCTGGAGCTGGCCTGTGCTTTGAGTATCCCTGCCTGCATCAGTCTCGGCTGTCACCCAAGTGGGACCGCATCTTTGCGTGGGTGAAGAGCAAATGAACGGCATTGGTGCTGCTGGTTCGACAGCCGGGAGACAATGGGCACAGCTCTGTGGTGGCTGTTTTGAGGGACAGGTCGTTTAATCCTTAGCTCCATCTGCCAAGATCAATAATTAGGGCTGTTGCTTTGTATAAACCACCAGATCAACATAGGAATTGCCTTATTAAAGCAGACGTGCAAGCCTGGCTGGTTGGAAAGCCCCTGTGGCTGGATTTTGTAGAGGTAGGAACAAAAAACCCAGGGTGGTAACGGTACAGTAACATGCAAATGAGGTTTCCCTAAGCCTTAAGCAGCTAAAACCTGCCATACGTGATGAACCTCAAGGGTTCTTAGTTTTTTTTATCTATTTCTGTCAGTGCAACGGAGAGGGTTTGAAGGGTTTCTGGATTCTGGTCCATGCCTGGTGCAGCAGGGTGTCTGCTGCCAGAATCACTTTGGTCAGCGGCTGCAAACAGGAGTGTTTCTGATCTCCCTCTGCATGTTCCTCACCTCCCTTTGGAAGCAGATTGTGTTACATTTCCATACATAGTCTGTCATAAAAACCCATAAATATGATTTTAGTATGTTTGCATGTCTTACAATGAGCTGAGTTGTTTTCCAAATTAATACCCCACTGCTTTTACTTATCAAGATCTTTTTCCAAGCTGAGAATGGTAACGACTCTGAAATTTTCTTTTTAAAAAAATGCATTTTCTTCTTGGGCATTTCATATTGAAATCTGTCTTAATTTCAGTTCAACTAGTGTGTGAAAACACACGGTGAGGCATTATTAGTCCCCGAAGGAATAAAGACAGATGGAGCCCAAAATCGAATTGGCTTTATGATTAATTGAAACCTTCAAGAGTGGAATGGAGTCAGGACTTGGTCCTACCCTATCAGCATCTGGAGATCAATTCAGCCAGCGTGAAACTCCACGAGCACAGGCTGGGGAGCTCAGCGGGAGAAATACAGATGTCACTTGGTAGAGCCAGCCCTGGGTTGTCCCCTTCCAGGTGGGACCTGTTGCTGGAGGAGGGCACGGGGAGGACGGGCTGGTGGAGCGGTGAAAGCGGTGTGTGGGTCGGGGTGACGGGGAAGGGATCGAAGGGCGTATCGGGGTCCTTAGCGTGTGATGACGTGCTTTAGTAATAAGCTGCTATTTCTGGCCTCGAGCTTCCCGCAGCTGTGCATGATGACTCTTCTGTGACTGCCATGATGGAGAGCAGAGCTGGGAGGAGGGGAACATTTGGAGGCATGCTCCAAAAAACTTGGGAACGGAAATGTGGAGGTGTGGAAGTGTTGGGGACGGGGGGGTAGTGAGTTCAGGCTCTGCTCTGGGCTCCTGTTCAATGTGCGACCTGAGCAATTCCCACAGGGGCTGTGGTTTCACATCATTGTGAGATGTGGAGGGTGAATCTGCCCCTCGAAAGGGAGTAGTGGAGATATACCGGGTGGGGTGTTATCTGCACTGCCTTTCGCACCTGCTGGAAAGGAGAAAGGAAAGATGTTGCGGAAAGGAGATCTGTCCATCATGTTTTGGGAGCAAGTCTCCCCCATGCAAGCTGGCTTTACAAGCTCAGACCATGACCATGCTTGCGTAGGCAGCAAGTTCTGAGCAGCCACAGAGTTGGAGAGAAGCAGTAAGTGAAGGCAGAGGTGCTTTGCAAAGGGAAGACCAGATCATTTATGGAGTTTATGTCAGCACGTCTGTCTGGAGAGGGTAAAAAGCGGGTGGTTAAGTGCAATGGTGGTAGTGCTCACAGCTGATCTTCCCTCTGTGCACGGCGTTGTGCTGGCATGGGGCGTGCTTGCCGGAGAGGATTGTGGATGCTTCCACCTTAGCTACCTCAACGAGGCAGAGAGGTCTAAAATAATTTAAAGAAGAATTTGTAGAAAGTTGATGTTGCCCACGGAGATCGTGGTTTAAGGTATGCAAACTGGCTGAGGGGCCCACGACTGTGACACCCTTGCCATACCCCAAGAGCAGGGCTACGTTGAACTGATCTTCCTGCGGCACAATGGATGAGGTGCAGCTCCCATGGGTGTATGTCAGCTGGGAAGAAGGTACATGTCTCTTAGGTCCAGCCAGGACAGTCTTTTCACAGGTGCCAGCACACCATCCTGCAGTGCAATAGCAGCACTTCTGAGTTAAGAACACCACTCGGACCGGACCTCGCTAATTGTCCTAATGAATGGGAGGGCTGCTGCAAATGAGCTGATACTGCAGATCAATGGGGAGCTGTGAAAACACATAAAGCATCATGCCTGGCACCTCACAAAACATCCATTGTTTGCTGCTTCTGACAAGTGCAATTTAGGTTTTATTATATCTGGTACCCCCTAGCACGGCAGCATGTCTGCCAAGGTGTATTTTGTAAAGGGAGGAAAGCTCCATAGCATGAGCTCTTTCTGCAGGACCTGGCCAGGAAATCTTAGAGAAACAGTATAAGGCTGCTGTGAATTTTCTTTTCTTTCCCTGGGGACTCTGGGGATTGCAGATCAGCGGATTGTGGATTAGTGGATCAGGAATTAGAAATGCATTTTTCATTCTTATGTTACACGCTAATGAACCGACAAATTTAATTTCTTTAAATCCAGCTACTTCAGCTAGAATAAGTGAAGTTGTCTTTGGTCTCTTTTGGTAACTTGGGAAAGGCTGAATCGCGATCTCTCTGGTCATCACATCATCCAAATTCAGTTCTTTGTCTTCAGCCTGTGGCTGTTACGGAAGTATAGTCTATTTGCAAGGAAGAACTCATCATCCGTGGGTGGTTGCCGAGCAATGTGGTGGCCTGCTTCTCGGGGCTGTGCGGCTCTCCGCCAGCCATGGACAGGACAAGGAGGTGAACCCAACCCCGAGGGAGCAGGCGTTGCAGCAGGCTGGTGGCTCCAGTTTCGGTGCCTGAGCCAGCTTAGGTGTCCTTACCAGTTGCTGCTGGGCAGACACCCTTTGAAAAACCCAGTGCCACGGCTCTGCTGAGTGTCTCTGCAGCACAGTGCGGTGTCTTTGCTCGGCTCCAGGTGTGAGATGTGCTTGGCTTACATCTAATATGTTTTTCTTGCCCCTGGGCTTGTTCCTGTGAATGGCGCTGAGGTGTTCTCCCCTCTTTTGGATCCCTCCGTGGGGAGGATCCCGGTGCTTTGGGCAGCCCCCTCCGCTGTAACGGGCTGGGATTTGGGAAACGCTGGTGTCGGTGGATGCACATGCTGCAGCGCGCTCCACGTGCCTCTCCTTTAGCTGCACTGTTCTTCAAGTCTTGCGGTATGCACCTCCCTACCCAAACCCTGTGCCAGGGATAACACAGAGCAGAAAAAGGCATTTATGTTGTTAAAAGCCTAACGGACTGCGCTGTGGGACCCGATCTGCAGGGGGAAACCAGCTCCATCATTACCCAGTCACTCTTCAGAGCTTTAAATGAGAGCTAAACAAAACGGCCTTGGCTTTCTGGAGCAGGCTTTATTCCCTCAATTTGTGATGCTGAAAGTGGGTCTGAAACGCAGCCGCCTCTCGACGTGAACTGCCGGCACCCCCGGCAGAGCCGTGGGCTGACGCCTGCCTTGAGAGCCGCTCTTGCCTGCCAGGACAGGCACAGCCTGTGCCTTGCAGGAGGAGAGCGCTGGGACATCGGTTACTTCCCTTGACTGATGAACAGGTTTTGGGCTTTGCCCATAATATCTTGATTAACAATTAACATGATGGAGCTGGAAAATACATCTTACTTCTCTCCTGAACCTGACAGATGAGGATATATGTCTCCTGGTTGATTGCTGTGCCTTGTTATAGCCTATTTATGATTGAGCAGAGGCTCAAGCAGAGGCTTTGTATGAAGAGACACCTTTAATCTCCTGGCAGAACCGAGGGCGTTTCCCTTGAGAAAGCGTTCCTTCTCTTCTGCTTATCTCTAACCCCCACTTTAAACCCGAACCTGGCAGGGACCAGAATAGAAGGCAGGATCAAAGGAAAAATAATTGGGATCGCTGGCTTCTGTGGGCAGTCTGAACCCGTTATTCCTACTTACTAACTAGTTATTCCTGAATAACTCTCGCAAGAGACAATTCAGCAGTTGCAGCATCTTCTTGATGAAAAGCACTCAAATGTAATAACCATGGCAACAGTTGCTGAGGGCCGGTGCGATGAGGGACGGAGATGTGCTCTTTAAAGGACAACGGGCCCAACTTTGCTAACAAATGGCACTGTAATGCACCAAGGAGGTGATGTACGGTGAGCTCTGTATGCTGGCTGTTGTCCTGGTGGGGACCCAGCCACATGTGCTGTGCTGGGGATGAAGGGTGCCCCAGTGCACCCAGTAATGAGCCACACTTCATTCATGATGGGCATCTTCCCCTCTAGATGACAGGGAAGCTTGTAACCCGAAAGCCAAGGAATTCGTGGGGATACTCGATTGGGAGGGAGAGGTCAGGGAAGGAACCTCAGGAGGAGACACCACCTTTGATCCCAAAGTCACAGATGAGATTGACACTGCCTCTGTGTGCGGCAAACAGATTTCCCATGATTTGGCTGCTCTGGGAAAGACTGCATCTTTCTGCTGTTGATTTTCACCCAGCCTGGTTGGTGCCGCAGACAGATGTCAATAACAAATACTTGACATGTCTAATTTCAGAGCTGCTTCTTTGTAAGCCATCTTTTAAGACCATGTTTGAAGCTCTACAGGAGAGGTGCCCAAAGCCATGTGGTGTTGCAGGTGGAGGATATGGTAAGAAATGGGGCGTTTTGACTTGAAAATTTGGCCATTGGTGCATGGCAAGTGAGAGTGCAGGAACCTGCTGAGCCAGCGGTGCCTGGACTGGGCCTGGAGAGAGTTTGCTGCAAGGGTCCTTCACCCCTAGCTCGTGCTCTCCCCTTGCCCGGAGGTTTTCTAAGTGCTGTTAGGATAACCCTGGAAAGACCTCTCCAAACTCTCTGGTCTGAATCTTGGCTTGCGATCACCTTAGGTTATGGGATCAAGGCCGCTCGAATAGCTTTGTGGGGATCACATTATTTTTATCAGGCAATATTCCCTCTCTGCTGTCTTATTTAATTGGACATTTTATAAGCCTGAGAAGGAAACTCTTTAATGTTCACCAGAAGAAAAGAGGACCCTGCTGAAAGGCAGCCTTTTTACAGATTTCCGAGAAGGAGGCAGTAAATACTCCACCTCTGCTTAATAATAATAATAGGCAGGCTAAGTATCTCTAAAAATATAAAATAACGTGGGCCTATTTGGAATAGTCAACATCCTTATCAGCCTGCTGCCATCTCTGCAAACAAGTTTCACTAGAGATTCTGGGCATGATTTTCAATGGCTGGGAGCAGCTGGAGCTTCTTTGACTTCAGTGAAAAGTCTGAGTGCTTGGCACGGCGGCAAACCAAGCCTCTTCCTTTCTGCTTCAAATTGGGTCTTGATTCTAAGTGAGATGAATTTTCTCCTCCTGATAATTCTGTGCATCTGAAGTGATTACAGCTCCGCGTGAGTGCTCTTTTAGGAGATTTGAATGCAGCATTTTCTTCCGTCTTAAAAAGGTTCCTTCAAGCCTTATGATTCTGGAGAGGGGAGGGGGAAAATAAATCCTGGTGGAAACCGTCACATCTTCCTATGCAGATTAGAGATTAAAACTTTTATTTTTATAAAACACATACGGGGGCTAAATCGGAAAACTTCTGTTCAGGCGAGCTGGTTTTGGCTGGTGGCAACGTGCTGCTAAATTCTTATCTGGCGATGGAGAGGCAGAGTGGTATTATTTGGAGTTCTTAGAGAGTGAGCTTTAATGTTTGCTTAACTCCACTAAAAATAGACGCCACCCTCTTTTCCTAATAGGCGGCATTTGTCACACTTGATTCATTTCCTTTCCCAAACTGAGTTCCTTCATGAATATTCATCTCTACTCCCCAGGAATCTGGCTGTCCTCAGAAGTTGTACTCACAGCCACCGTGCCCTAACAATGCGAGTCAACCTCTCAAAGCTCACCGAATACCTGGCCCGATCTGGCAAAATGTTGCGATATCAACAGCTCTCATTGATTTCTGCCTTCTCTGAGAGCTGTGATTGCTCGTTATCCCTTTCGATGAGTCCCCTAACGAGTCTCCCGTTCCTGTTGTCATAGCAGCACCGCATTGCCCGGTATGGCAAAGTCTCTGTCACTGTTAATTGTGAGATGGGAGGATCAGTTTGGCAGTTTTTCTAGTGGGGATTAGGCCAAAAGGTCCCTTCTGAACTGTGATGAATGCAGTTTCCTTCAGAAGATACTAAAACTTGGTAGTTGCAGAAAATTTCTGAAGAGGGAAGCTTTACATAGTGAAGAGAGGGGCAGCAGTCCTTATGGAGCTGTTCTCATTCATGCTCAACCACCACTTAAAGCGGGAGAAAAACAATCAGAAATGCCAAAGGAGAACATAAAACGGTTGATTCGTGGTTCAGGAAGTCTGTCAGTACCTCAAACCTTCTGACCTTGGAGGTCCAAAGCGTGTCAAAGGTCCCTGCTACTGTCATGCTCCAAGCTGCTGCTGGAGTGGGAGAAATCTGCTGCTACCCAGTGAGTGCTGAGGAAGCAAAGGGCTGACGTGATGCTGGAGGAACATGAGGCCAGCAAAGGTGCTGCACCACGCACCCTGAAGTCCTTGGCCAATGGGTGCGTGAGGAGGTGCGCGTGGAAGGGCATCTGTAGGATCTTGTGATAGGTGACCATGTGTTTCAGTCAGCGGGGACCAAGTGCTGGGATGAGTGCTGTGCCAGTGGTGCAGTGACATGCCCGTTTGCTGTGTGAAGGGGTGTTTGGTAGTCGCCCACGTCTGTGTGGTGCCTTCCAGCACATCAGGTCTGCTCCCTGACAGTCACTCCATCCTCACTCTGATTGCTCACTGTGTTAACGCCTTTCAACCTTGCCAATTGCTGAAGCAATTCAAGGACTAAAATTGATAGTATCTCAGCAGGGTGGTGTCTGCTGGGCTTGTGAGGACCACCCAGTGAGCAGACTTTTGTTGCCATTAGGGTCTTTGCCGTCAAGGAAGACCATGTTGATTTTCAGCAATGTGCTAGAAGAGTTTTATAGGGGTTGCTCTGGTGGTGTGGGTGAGAAATGCGTGTAGCAAAAAGAATGAACTCATCACACCGTTCATCCTGCAAATCCTACGATGGCTGCGTTGCCCTATTGCGGTGGGATGTGGCCGTGGTTGGTGGAAGAGGACAAAGAGAGGCAGCAGCTTGGCCCAAAGGAGTGATTTATCAGCACAGATGCCATCCTTAACTAGTTGGACCTGTCCAAGACACCGGGTCAGCATCTCTGCTTTTGCACAGAATAGCGCCATGTGGTCATTTGCCCAGAAGTGGTAGGAGCAGTGGTTGTATGTCATTTCCGGGGATGACAGCTCATCCGCAGGCTCACTGCTGGCTCAGCAGAGGTAGGGAAGAAGGGCTGTCTGTAAACAATTCACTGTTTCCCACATGCTGCGGGATGGGGATCTGCGGCGCGTGTTCCCAAAGACCTATTCTGTTAATACGCAGGGCGGGTTTGTCCTCCGTGCCCGTCACTGGGTTTATTCCAAAACCCTGAAACATAGCCAAAATAATCTGTGACCTAAACGTACGCATGAGTGGTGCTTTTATAGAATGAAAAAAAAAAAAAATCTGTACCCCCTGTCAGTCTCTCCCCCAAAAATGAAAAACTCCACTGGCCAAGCCCTGCAAATGAGTTTTTGTTTTTTTTCATATGTGCAGTGAGGAGCCAGATTTCTAAAGGCTGGCTTTCAATTTTACAGGCGTTTATTATAGGCATGAATAATTGCTGGCACTGTGCTACCACTGCTGTTGTTTGCTCTTATAGTTAGGCCAATTACATATGTAAGCCCCTGATTTACAAGCAAAAGCAGAACTAAAGTAGCTTTGTGGCCTACATTTTGAGAGCGAGTAATGTGTCCGCAGTCGGCTGTACGTCCCCGGATTTGTGCTGTGAAACATGGAGGTCCATTGCCATAGAAATGTGGACCCAGATTGTCCGAGGCATTACACGACACGTGCTGTCACAGCACAGCGTGAAGGACATAAACGTGAATGAGCATTTGAGGACCGGGAACTTGCCCAGATTCATCCCATGCTAGAAGATTTGTGCTGCATTTGGGGAATTTACAGAGAAGGCACACAGAGAGAATTTGAACTAAACATCATTGTTCTTTAAGATGAACTTAGACAAAGCCTGTCCAAGTAATGGCTTGGTAATTGCTTCAAACTGGAAGAGGGGAGATTTAGATTCGCTATTAGGAAGAAATTTTTCCCTATGAGGGTGGTGAGGCAGTGGCCCAGGTTGCCCAGAGCAGCTGTGGCTGCCCCATCCCTGGAGGTGTTCAAGGCCAGGTTGGACGGGGCTTGGAGCAACCTGGGCTGGGGGGAGGTGTCCCTGCCCAGGGCAGGGGGTGGGACTCGATGATCTTCAAGGTCCCTTCCAACCTAAACCATTCTGTGATTCTGTGAAGTCCTGTTTCCCAACATGATAATCAGTGTGTCTCCAGCTCTTACTGTCCAGTGTGCCCTCCTGGGGGAGAACAGATGACATCCTTTGCTGAATTTCAAGTTGATCAATTGAGATCAAACTGAGATTTTTTTTTTCTTGCTTTTGCATAATAGGTAGAAGAGTGGGAAGGAGGTAGGTCAGTGTGATGACTGATTCTCCACGGGGTGATGGTTTCCAGACAGCTGCTCAGACAAGTCACATCACCCACAGTACCTCTTGACCTGGACTCTGCATTGCCCAGCCTAGGGACTGTCTCACCTTGCTGTGCTGGCACCACTCGATACCATCAGCTCTGGGTAAGGTGAAGAGCCAGCCCAGACAGTGGGGGAGGATGAAGAGCTGTACTGATCCTCCTTGGACTGGTGGCAAGCTGGTGTCCTTGCTGCTGGGGGGAGCAGAGAGGGAAAGCTGTGAGTAAGGACAGGAGAAGGCAGGACGTTTGTGGATGCTGATCTCATCATCACAAATCACTAGTGGATATTGTCTGTGGGAGGTAATAGCAGCTCCGCTTGGGAAGGAGGCCAGCGTTTCACACTCCAGGGGATGGCCATGGGAGGATGATGCACTCGTGTCATTAGTCATTAGCGCAGAGCTTCTCATCTCTTAGGGTTTGTGTACTCAGCTGGAGGCTGTGGCAACCTCCTTTGTGTAAATGGCCTGAAATCAGTCTGACTGCTGTGTGCTGAACTGATGGACGTTGGCAAGGAGATGTTCTACACCACCTCAGTGCAGGGTGCTCCTACGTGGGTTCACAAATGGCCATCCGGGCAGGGAGCGTTGGTTTAGGACCATTAGTTTCTGAAGTGATTTCCTTAATTTTCTGAAGGCAGAGACAGCACCCCATCACCCCCGGGGCAGGCAGACCACCCAGCGGCATACACCGTGCCCTCAGCAGACCCACTGGGCAGTGGCTTCCCTCTCTCCTCGGTACAAGGCAGATGGGAACGCAGACCCAGATTTGTTTACTAGGCTGCGATCAACTGGGGTTTTACATCCCGGCAATTACTGGCAAGTCTCCTCTCCTCCTGCGCCTTCACAGCACATGTGTGAACTTCTGGTTGTGTCACCTTCCCGTCCTCTCTTAACGAAGTCTAGCAGTGGGAAGTGATCATCACAACTAACATTTGCGTAGCGTATGTCTTTCCACAGTTCCAGAGCATTGAATAAATTGCACCCCGCTTCCTCCTTCACCCTTCACATTCAAGCTGTTTCTGAATCCAGGCATCTCATCTTCCGCAACCACTCTCAGAGCTTTCTTCTGCCCTGGTGATTAAGCCCTTATCTTCTGCCTCGAAGAGCCTACCTCTGATGCCCCTATCACTGCTCTCCATTACAGTGTTCATCTAAAGATCTTTCTGGCTTTTCCTAACGATTTCATTGCCAGGGTGAGTCTGTCTCTTGCCTCCCTCCTCCACCATAGCAGATGAGGGCTTTTTTTCTTTGCCTTTAGGGTCATTAAAACTTAATTGGCATGTTTGCTTTTCTTTGTCGAGGTATCCGTTCTCTCCATCCATCAGTGACGTAGGACACACTGCTGAAATTCCCCTCTCCTTGCATAAATATCTTACTCCACTGCATCTTTTATGCAAAATGCTCCCTTCTGAATGTGCTTCCTCTCCTTGCTCCAGCCCTTTCTGAACATCCAGTTTAGCTGTGGTACCTGTTTCTTTGTTTTTTATATACGCACGTTAATTCCTTGCATTAGTAACATATTTTTTTAGCTAGCTTGGTCATTTTAACTCCTTGATAGCTTGATTCAGGCACTCGTAGGTGTTTCTTTCACCCACTCTCTGAAGATGGGATCCACATAACCTAGCTTCAGTCTTCCTTTACGAGGATCCACCTGAGCTAACTATCCAGGCTCCATCTCCAACCAGCGGAGAGAAACGCCTCCAAAAGGCAAATCATCCCATCGTAAGACAGGAGTGAAAGACAGCCCCGCCTCCCACGGGGCAAATCGTCATTTCTGCTTGCTGCTGGTGACTGTGAATTCCTCAGACACTTTTCACAAATAGATGCAGCCCCCTCTAGAGCGAATCCAAGGCCTTGGACCGTAGACTCGCCTTTCTGGATTAGCTCCGGCGAGTCTGGTGGAAATACAGAAACAGTGATTGGGTCTCCAGGGGTGTGCAGACCACACGTTGGAACACGTTACTGAGGGAGTCCAGGCAGCTCGTCTGAGCTAGATGTCTTAATTTTAGGTGTCTAATGTTAAGTGAGATGAATCTGACACTTAGAAAGGTTTGGGGAAATGTTTCCATCTTATTTTGTATTTAGAAAATATAAAGGTATGTAGCAAATGTTTAAAAAACAACAACAAAGGTAATAACAGTAATTATAGGTGGGTGCAATTTTCCTTTATCTTTTAACTGAAGCTGCTAGAAAAATTACTGCTGTGCTGATATTTGGCAGGGACACCGATGCGGGTACCCACTTGTTTCTGAAAAATGCTGTTGGATTTTTAATGACCATCAGCAGCACAACCTTGATTTTTAAATGTCATCCTAAATGTAGCAGTTCCAGCCTCCTCTGCCATGGCATGTGGGTGTTTGAGTAGGGATGAATCAGAAAGCAGAAAGAATTGCTGGTGCTTTCTGTGACTCCCAAGTTTTCCTTGAGGGCTTCCCACCCAGGAACTGGCTTGAATCGTCTGTGGGTTGTGTTGCAGCATCGCAGTCCCTGGTCCCGTGGTGGCACTCCTGCTGTCGCTCTCCCTTCTATTAATGCGTGATTAAGTCGCCTGATGCAGAATGAGTCAGTTAGATTTCTCCAGGAGCCGGTGTTCCACAGGTCATGCTTTCTGTTTATGAAAACCAGTTAAAGAAAAAAAAGGTTTTCCAGCTTTTGCAGATGCAGCTTTTCCATTCTCTCTCCGGCTGGAAGCATTCCCCAGGCTTCGCTTTTGGAGCTGAAATCTGTGCTTGGCATTTGCGACATGGTGATTTGCTTTTGTAAATGGAGCGAAGTCTCGTTTTTGAATCATGACTCAGTGAAACAAATGCACTTTTCTACTCTAAAATGATTCTAATAGCACTGTTAAACCCAGTGGGACTAGGAACAGCCAGAGTTTAAAACATGACATTGCAGTGGGTGTGATTCTCCCTGTGATCCAGCATCTTCCCTTGCCTGTAGAGGAGCCGGGGTGGTCTGAGATGAGGCTCCTAAGCGATGAGCAGATCGGTTGTTTAAGAGCAATACCTTCCATCGTGGTGCCCGGGGATGCTCTGGGGCACGTCCGTAAGCAAAGGGGGTGGGAGAAGATAGAAAGATTTGCTTGATGTAATGCACTGCATTCCTCGGTTACGGGAGGAACGCAGAGAGTTGCAAAACAGATGGCAGGGTTAAAATAGGACAGAGCATCGCGAAAATTCTGCTGGAAGGGAGAGAAGTGAAGTGCCTGTTCTCACACTTCGCTTTGTGTTTTGTGGAAGAGCTGGAGAGTGCCTGCGCTCCGCTGGCATTCCCAACAGGGACACGCCAGGCAAAGCCTTTCTTATTAGCACTTGTCTTAAAGAAAAATTGGCTCAAATGAGCAAGCAAACAAATAAAGTGAATAACAATCGAAGGTCTTGGCCTCAGGCCACCTTTTACCGTCTCTCAAGATTATTAGTGGGATGCGTTCGATAGACACTTGCTGCTGCTGGAGAATATAAGCCGAAGTGTTAGGAGCCCAGCGGTTAGCACTAAGGCTTTCCTTCTCGCGGTGCTTTCAGACAGCTTTTTGCAGTGTTTTCATGTTACCTAAGGTGCGCGAATAGGTTTTGTTGGAAAATTTGAGTAACTTTGCATGCCTTGAATTATGCTCAGTGCCATAGGGCAGACCTCGTCGGGATGCTTCTGTGCAAAGCTGCCCCACTGCGAGTTACTGTCGCAGAAGGGACTTGTTTAGGGGTCCTGCAGCAGCAGCAAAGAGCTCGGTAGGACCTTGGGCGCTCCTGTGTTTGCCACCATCTGAGGCCAGTTCAGTTTTGGAGCCAGGAGGCTGGAGGCGTGCAGAGAAAAGGAGTGTGAAGAAGGGGAGGAGCGGGAAGGCAGGAGCCCAGCACTCCCACTTACGCTCCGGTTCGGCTGTCGATGCTCCAGGGAGCACTTCAGTTTGCCCATCTATAAATCAGGGGGTGCTTCGAATTATCTGGGATGAAAAACACTGGATGAGCTCAAGGACACTGTATTAATCCTGCAGTATTGTTCTTCTTCCTTGCTGTGTTGTGATTTTTGAAAAGAAATCAACACAGTTTTTGTGGGCTATGGCTAAAATGGCATGGAAATAAATGAGTTCTGCTTGCACTCATAGAGAATCGCTCACTTTTTATTAATGCAGCCCCTGATGAGACAGACCCCATCCTTAGGCACCGATATGCGTTTGACCTACGGTAAAATAACTGGCTTTCAGAAATGCACAAGGAGTGTTTTGTAAGCATGGCACATATAGCCTTAAGGTTGATTTATGCCTCAAAATAAAGCATTGGTTTGGGTGATAGAGCGCTGGAGGAGTTCTGTGATGTCCTTCTCCATGCACCGCAGCGCACTTGCTCGTACCTACCTGGAAGGATCAGTCATTCAACACGTGCTGGAAGAGAGCTCACGCAGTTCCCTTGGTTGTTGCAGATAGAGTGTGAGGCACCCAGTCCAGCCCTTAAATCACAGCGGGCTGACAGACCCTCCAGAGTGGACCGCACGGGGCCATCCTTCACCGTCAGGAGAACAGAGCAGATGGGCTAGCCTTGATGGGGCTGTTTCATACCCTTTCCTCTGCAGGTTCCTCCGCCTCTGGGCTGACAAGGTGACAGTGATAGCTCCGAGAATGCAAAAACCTTCGCTTTTTAATCATAAAATGGTTTGTGGATCTTTGATTAAACTTGTGGAAGCTGAGCTGCTATCTGAGGCTCTTGAGAGCTTCACCTCTCCACTTGCCCCGGCACTGGTGGGAGCTTCAGTTGCATGACAGCCTCCTCCAAAGCGAGTCACCTGGCCATCAGCACTGATGTCCGGGTAGCTGGGGAGTTGGCACCAAAATAAAGCTCAGAGCTGGTGAAGCTGAGGGACAGGAGAAGAGAGGGGCTCGGGGCGGGGGGTCCTGGGGAGCCTCACACATACCAGGACAGTGGGATTCCTGCCTGGGCTCATTTTGTTACCCTGTGCAATCTCCAGCCCGTTTTCATGGTACCCTTTTTTCTACAGCTATAAATACTGCCTGTTGGTTTGTTGTTTGTGTGCGTTCAGCAGCACAATCTGGTGTGGTTGATTTCGTTATGCCACCTAAGATTTTATTGTCCAGAGCTGGTATTCACTCTTCTACTCTCCTCTGTGGAGAATTGAGGAGGAAGAGGGCTTTTGCTGCAACTCAACTTGGTCCTTCTGTTCCCATCACTCCTTTCTGGAGCAGTCATTTGGGCAACGACTCATTTTGGTTGACCCAAACAAGTGCCCCAGCTCCGCTGCCCGCTCCCCTGCGGCTGAGACATCAGGTCCCGGCTGCGGGGGCTTTCTGTACCCCCGTGAGGTGTCTCGCTCTGGCAGATTTGCTATTCTGTATTTTTATTTAATTACTTACTTTTACAGCTCTTCATATAAATCTAATTATCCATCTGTTATGCTACATTACAGCACTGCAGCTCATCTGATTTTTTTCCTGTTACAAAACACTAGCTGCCTCAGCCGTGCCCTCTCTGGGCTTCGGCGAGCCAGGTCCCCTCCCCGCAGGGCTCTCGATGGCTCTCGACCCTGGCCATGCCATGAGAGGTAGCTCTGCTCTACGCTTCCAGCTCGAAATTCTTGTGACTGCAAAGGGCCAGAAACTCACGTAAAGTAATTCCCACTTACATCGCGTATCTGAGAGCAGAGGTTTTGCCAGTTCAACCTGATGTCACTGTGTCCCCAGGGAACCCGGGACTTATCCGTACTGGGATGTTATAGCCATCCTGCTTTCAGCAGGAACATTGCAGGGCTCATAAGAAGCTCAACTATCTCTTGCTGCTGCCTGGGATGCAGGTGCGTGGTCAAGAGCAAGCCAAGGTTCCCCAGCTTTTCCCAGGCAGTCTTCCACACTATTTCTGCCTCTCTGGGGTGACTCACACTCCCTTGGTTTAAGTATGGCATTAGCCCATCAAAATCAGAGCCACATACTCAGCTCCAACTTATTCTCTGCAGTTCTATTCTCCTCTTAGCAACAAATACTCAATAACCTAATTGCTCATTAAAACCCATACTTGCATCTATGTACTCCATTATGTCACGTTGAGACATGTTGCTCTCACAGGGATGCTGCTGCTCCCCCGCTACTGCGATGAGTGCCTGGCTTGGTAGAAAGTGAGAAGGCAGCATTGCATTGAAGTGGAGATTTTTATCTTCTCGGGTTTTTTTTTTTTTTTAAGTCTCTCCTATATTCTGTGCTTTTGAACATCTAACGTCGCTTTTATGCTTCACATCTTTCATACGAAATTGTTGTATTGTGTTGCCTATTGAAACCTATTTTTCCTTTTGTCAGGTTTCCCCCCCCTCGCCCCCACTTTCTTCTTTGCTGTGTTTTGATCGGCACAACTACTTTGGGCTCCATTTTCCTGGGTGGTTTTTAATCTCCTTAAGTCGTAGCTCTGAAGGCCTTTGTGATAAACTTGGGTTGAGCTGATGCTCAGAGGAGAGGCTTTCTAGGCCAATTCTGCTGCATGCAGGCCTCAGTGGGGGCTTTGGGGGTGTCTGTGCTTCATCCCTCCTCCTTCTAACTCCAAATAGTTGCAGGCAGCCTTGTTGCGGTTGAGGTTATCTTATTATTACCCTGTATATCTCATATTGTGCATGCAAATGTCCCATCTCCTTTTCAATAGTGTGAGACTCTGTAATCATGGAAAGCCTCTCTCAAATGTGTATTTTTTGTAAGAGATTCACCAACCCTGCACTTAAGTGTCACTTGCTGGTGTCCCACAGCAGAGCCAGGGTGTGGTTGTTTCGGAGAACAGGGGGGCTGCAAATTGTTTGCACTGAGTTTTCCCAGTTATCCACTTCTCAGGAACAAAGTGGGGAACATGTAGCCCACAGCGTGCACCTGGGACGTTGTGGATTCGGAGCTGGCCGGGCTCACTGCAGCTGCTCCGCAGTCATTTCCAATGGGGATAGTTCATACTGTAGCTAGTGCTCTGAATGCAACACGAAAGTGTATTCTCTGTGTGTGTCACTTCTCACTTGGGCTATTTTAATGCCTTTTCTTCCCCCCCCTTAAACCTACAATCTAAAATTCAATCGTGCAAGTATTAATGAGCTGCTGATCATCCTGCCTCTTTTTTCTGCCCTTATGCAGAGATTTACAGCCATAGTTCGGGCTGGAATTACTGAATTCTAGTCAAACCTTTAAACGTTGACATCGTAATGATCAGTTTTATCTCTCTATCTATTGTTTGTCAGGTAATTTTAACATGAATATACTTAGAAGAGCTGTCAGAAATCCTCCAAATACAGAGGCCTTTGAAAAAGTCATTGGCCTTTTCATGTGTGACCCTGCTTGTATTGCTTTTGGTTTCCAGGACCCATAGAAATGACCTTTTTCCATTGCCTTTCAAATTCTTACTCAGGTGTGACGGTTTGAGAGGCACAAGGAGCCAAGCAAGGCTTGGAGCTGCGTTTCAGGGTAATGCCATCATAGGCGCATTTCGGTTCTGAGCCACTTCGTTCTCCTGCAAGCAAAGAGTTGGTGCGCGCTCATTCTTTTCGTTAACAGTTTTTGGAGTGGAAACTGGGGGGGAAGGCAAGGTAAGCTGTGCTGCCTTGCTCCCTGTTTCTGATCCTCAGGTTATAGCACAAGCTAAATAGACTACACTAAATTTTTTAGGCTGTTTCACAGACTTACAGACTTTGATCCCGACTTTGATTTCCCACGCGGCATCGCAGACTGCTGGTTCTGACGGGAGAAGAGACCCATTAAGTCCTGTCTAGCCCGGTGATTATCATGCCTTTTAACCGTCACGCCGGGCTTTCATCAAAGCACAAGCTCCAGACTTACCTCCTGTGCCCTGGGGAGGATGCTGGTGTAGCTCAGCAGCCGGTGGCCACCAGAGTGGGTGTGCGGCCACCACCGCCGCAGCGGGACATGCTCCAGCCAGGGCAGGAGAAAAGTTGTGCTCATCACCATGCCCCTGCCAGGCAGGAGCATCCCCTCCTTTGCACTCCCCATTCACACCTATTTTTGGTCTTTTTCTGCATGGATGCTCAGAGTAAGTAGGTGACCTTTTTTTTTTTTTCTCGGGTCTCGTGCGGTTTGTACAACAAGCAGGCCAAGAAATAAATATTCTCTGTGTGTCCTTGCCAGAGCAGTAGAAACAAAGGTGTTTGCCAGCCTGCCCTGCTCTGTGCTTCTGAGGCCTCAGGTCCCTTTGCACCGCTTGGCTTTCCTTTTTTTTTTTTCTTTTTTTTTTTTAATTTAAATCTAATTTTGCGAGTTCCCGTCAAACTCAAGAGCCACTGTTGCCTCAGGGCTGTGTTGCTGCTTTTCAGTCTTCCCACACCCCTCGTGTGTGCAGTCTGGAAAAACTTTGAAAAGTCTCTCCTGAATTTGTGCACGTGTACTTGGGGTCATCTTAGGAAGAACAGGGTAAGGGTATCCCTTCATGGATAGAACTCTTAAAAAATCCCTTCTTCAGCAAAACGGGAGCTCCTTCCATGTAATGAGTTTGCCAGTCAAAATGGCAGAGAAGCCCGTGCTGGATTTTCAGGAGCCACGGCTGTGTCCCCCATGCTGGTGCTGCTCATCAGCGTGCCCAAAAACAATGTCTGGGGAGCAATGGCAGCCATCCCACGAGCGGATCCCTAACAGCCCAACAGCAAGATGTGGGGCAGTTGCAGCGTGTGTGGGATCACAGGCTACAGCACGTGGGGCAGCTGTTTGGAGGACTCTGATCCCAGCTTGTGAGACCGCGTCTCCTCTAGGAAGCTTCCATCAGGCTGGTGGATCCTCCAGACGGTCATCCTCATGCTGAAGTCTTGCTGCTTCCCCAAAGAGCTTTAATGGAAGAAAAAAAAGAAGGAGGGAGCAAACATCCCAAACCGGCAGCTGGTGGGAGATGCTGGGTCCCATCTCTGCCCTCGCTGCCCGCCCAAGGCAGGACCTGTCACTGGTTGCTGGGGCGCTGCGGCAACTTCATTTCAGTTTTACTCCAATAGCGCTGATCACAGCCTGTCAGCTCTTGTTTTTATTCCTTTTGCTCCCCTCTCTGTGTGCTGTTGAGGCTTGTGGTGTTCTAGCAAACAAGCCTTGACTGTAATAATTTCTGGCCCCTCGTGGGAAGTTGTAACTCCAACGCAGTGAAATATAAACTGGCAGAAAATGGAGTGTTTCTTTCTGCCGTTGCGAGCTGCAGCAGGCAGGCTCAGACGGAGGTTTTCTGATGGCTTTCCCTCCTCTGCTTTTGTTTCTTTCCCCTCTCTGCCGAAGGGCACGGTCACCCTCCTCCAGCCACCGAGAGGGAAACATGATGAAATGGCATATTAAATTTGTGCCTGGCAAAGTCACAACTTCAGGAGCTTCGGAAGGAGGCAGCAGTGGGAAACATAAAAGTTGTTTGTCTTGTGGTCAAAAGGGGTGCGTCTTAAGTGCTGCAGCGTGCTCGTGATGGTGTGAGTGGCATCCCCCTCACTGGCGTGGAAGCCCGTCTGCGGAGGTCCCTGGGAGAGGTGGAGAGAAGCAGGGAGCAGGGACATCTGGAGTTGGGTGGAGGATCAGCCTGCATCGGGGTTTGAAAGCACAGAGAGTAGACCATAGACTACACCCTGAGAAAGAGGATATTGTTACGAGGATCTGTACCAAGAGGGTCTGGCGGCCCGTGCCCAGAGCTGTTCAGAGGTCCTCTAATGATCTGGGATGGATGCCTCAAGAAGTTCAGGAACTTCTGCCCAAGAATAAAGCCCACCTTGTGAGGGACAGAGCTTTGTCAGGAGCTTCTCAGAGATGATGACGTGGGCACCTGCAGGCAGTAGGGGTTCTGGCCAGTCTCCCCACACTCTTCACCCCTGCTCAACGCATCTTGGCCAGCATGAGCACCAGCAGCATACCGGTTAACCCCAGTCTGTCCCAGCACCCAGGCGGTTTCTTGCGTGGATCAGTCATGATGAACCTGTACCCAGCCTTGTTTTCTACTCTTCAGGAACAGAATGAGAGAGAGATGGATATGATAGAAGCTTGGAGGCACAAGAACTTCAGACGTGTGGTGAGGGTCACATCTGGAGGGGATGCGGTGTGGTCCTGCAGTTGGGATGGGTCCTGCCAGGACGAACCGGAGCTGTGTTTAGCACGCAGGGCCCTCTCTTGGAAAGCAGCTTGAACCCGAGCACAGCGCTTGTGTCGAGTCCCCGTAGCCTTGTGGCTGTTCTTCACCCAGGTTTGAGGCTGGTTAATCTCATCCGCTGAGCGCACCCAAATCTCTGCCATCACTGTACCATCACAGGATGTTGTCATAGGCTGTCTCTGTCTCAACCTCAGAGTTTCATTTCAGTGAATTTCCTTGCTGGTGCCACCATCCCCTTATCCGTTAGCAGATTAGCACAGGTTGAATTTCCCATGCGAGCGCTCCACAGTCTGTCTCATTGTATTTATTTTGTTCAGGCTGCTTTTCCCTGGGCTTGACAGTGTAATTTGTACAGACCTGTGCTGAGTTTTCCAAACCCGCAAACGAGCTTTTTTGTTAGCGTGAAGCCTGGACTATTGATAGTAGAGACATTAAACAACAGAAACATTGACAAGTGAGCAGCATGCCTACCATCCAGGCTTCCTAACCTCTAGAGGTGTTTCTTGGCAAAAACTCCATGGTTCAGAGGTTTTAATTAGATCTAATCCTCCAGGTGACCAACCAAGCACTAAAAGGCACACCAGTTTTTCAGTTGCGTCCCTTGCTGTAAGAGTTCTTATTATTTATTTTAGATGGATGTGACAGAAGAGCTTGGATATCCCAAACTTAACGTTTTCCTTGAATGGCACTAAGAGGTCTCCAGCATAGGAGAATCTCCTTTCGGTGCAGTTATACTCAGAAAAGTGCCTGCCTGCAAGCTTATTCTGCACTCACTCTGGTCTCCTTTGCCCAGAGTGACTTGGATGTGAAATTTGGTTGGGTTTTGGGATCAGAAGTTGCATTTTCTGAGGGTCAAGAGTTGCCAGCTCCTCCTTGGGGTCTGGAAATACAGCTGTGGTTTCTCTGCCTCTTCTTCACACTGTTGACGGAGCCCCAACATTGAAAACGGGCCTGACAGCGCGGCTGATGATGTGCCAGGCAGAGCCGAACCTGCGTGCCGTGCCTTCCCCTAGAAAAGCTCGAAGCAGAAACAAGCACAACCCAACAGTGCACAGTCAAAGGCAGAGACCAAAGCTGTCATTGCTGGAAAAACAGAGCTGAAAAAACCCCTCCTGCCTGGTTTGCTGCAGAGCTTGTCACAGCAGGAGGGCTAGGTCTATGCATCTCCTGTAGCGGCTGGGTGGGTTTTGGAGATGTGCAGGGCTCTGGTCACAGCCCAGAAGCTGCAGGAGAAGTTTTCATGCTGTTGTGGTGAGCATGGCCATGCTCAGCCATCGCAGCTCGAGCTCCGGCTGTGCCCAACTTGCTGCCAAGGGCACCTTCAGTGACTTTGGCATGTGTATTGCATTTCCTTGCTGCCTTCTGGGTGTTGCGTCTCTGGACTCCCAAAGGAGTCTAATCACAAGCCTGGCTTATAAATCCATCTGGACCGAAAGGAGATGCAGGATTTGTAATATCTGTAGGACAGATACTACTTATCTCTGGATCTTTTGAGGCAAGAGTCATGCTTAGCACATTTCCACCTGCTGGGGCATGTTAGACGAGCCTTCAGCCAACCCCTGGCTCTTCTGGGAGCTGTTTGTCTCCATCCCACCATTGTACTCTTCCTGCCTTTGCCGTGGGAGAAGTTGCTGAGGCTGGACAGGGTGTCGTGATGCTGCGGGGCTGCAGTACCATCCCTGGGCCGTCCCCATGCTGGAGAGGCTGTGGCTGTCCATGCAACTGCAGGTATGGCTGGAGGTGAGGGCAGCAGTTGTTATCAGCAGGGAAATTGCCTTGGGTCCAGGGGTTGGTTGCCTAGGGGCAGCTGAAGGTTTTGGGGCTGATGCTGTTTGCCTGCGTTGACTCTTGACTCCAAAATCAGAGCCCAGGCTATCAGAGATGCCATCGCTGCTCTGCAGGAAGAGGGGATTGGCCATATGGGTCATTTCCCACCATGTTGAGGTGGGAAATAATATCCAGCTGCTGTAGGAGGAGACTCTGCTGTACCTGTCGACATGGTAAATATATCTTGGAATGTGCGTCAGGTCTCACCTGGACCCGGGCATTACCAGAAGCTGGTTTGCTCCCAGGGATGCTGAGGCTGCTGCAGTGCCGGCACATGGGGTTCTGTGGGTGCATGTGTGGACCACACTGTGAAAATCTCTTCTGGAGGAGGATCCTGAAGCCCCTGAGTTCGTTCTTTCTCCTTCCTGCCCTGTTCGGGTAGGTCGCAGATGTCCTCCTCCTCAGCAGGGTGCCTGCGCTGTGGCTCTGCCTGGGTGCCTGCCGTGGCAAGCGGGTGAGGAAGGAGAAATCTAAGGTCGCTTTCAACAACCCCCTTTTCCTGCCTTGAGGTCAGCCTGGTAATTGCAGTCAGGAACCCGCACACCATATCTGCCATCTGCTCTTCTGGTGTGAGAAGCAAAGACTGGATGGAGTAGGGAGGGTTGGAGAGGTTGCCGGACACCTTGATTGACATAAATGAGCTTAGTGTTTTGCTGTATTTCTTGGAGCCACGGGTTTAATTCAAAGCTGCTCCCTGCCCAAGTCCATTTGTCTTCTGTTTTTGTTTTTTTATGACCCTGTCTGGCTCTGTCTCCCTTATTTCTTGGACAATGCTTGGCACTAGCTGCTCCAGCAGCTTTCTGGTAGCAGTAAGAGCTGTGGGTATTTTGCTGTAGCAGGGACGTCTGACCTTTGTCTGGCCACAGTGCAATTGCTGCTTTAAAGTCGAGCAAAGGCTGAAGTACTGGAGCTCTTCCTCGGAGCGCGAGACACCAGGGATCAGGGATGTGGACAGCTGGTATGTTGTGCTCTGACTGTGAAAACCCTGCCAAAGAGGGAGCCTGTAGCATCTTATCCCTCTGCCACCTTCAAAGATGTACTTAGAAGTGGGTTTGCAAAACATCCGTGTGGCCAAGGTGCCCCTGCCCAGGCAGCTGGTACCCGGGGGCAATGCAGACAGGGTACGAGGCTCGTCTGCGTCTGTCCACACCTGGGGCAGCTGTTCACATCCAGATGTGAAATTTTAGCCTGGTTCTTGCAGATGAAGGGATGGATTTAGCCATTTGTAGTGCTTGGAGAAAAGCGCTCGAAGTGAGAGGTGTGTGGGTGGTGAGACCAGGTGTAATTTGTGATTCAGAGGCTCTGGGGACAAGCAGGAGCTTCCCCCAGGTGAGCTGCAGCACAGGAGTGTTTAAATAAATCAGCACGTTAACAGAATGTGAGGAGCGGGTGAGAGGGGGAAAGTGAGAATCAAAATAAAAGGCTGTTAAGGAATAGATGTGATGCAAAGCGTGAGGATTAATAGCTGCAAGGGAGAAGGCTCCTTGCCAGGGGAAGATGGGTAGGACACGGGCACGTGGTGGGATGATGTGGATGGTCTGGCGTGCCCTTCCCCAGCCATCTTGCCATTGCTTCAGGTTGCATAGGTCGTGTGCTGTTTTTGGGGTGGCCCACAGGGCTCACAGCTTCTCCATAACGGTGGGCCATGGTTGGTGGGAGCTGGGGCGGGGGGGGTTGTTCTGGGATCAGGCTGGGTGGACCCTCCTTTGTGTCTGCTGCGGGGTGCTGCCCCAGACAGACCCGGGCGGCGTCCCACCCTGCCGTGGTCCGTCCCACCCTGCCGTGGTCCGTCCCACCCTGCCGTGCCCCACTCTGTTGGTGACCTGCCTTTTGCTTTTGTTCCTGCAGCAACCCCAAAGTCCAGATAGAAGCAATCGAGGGGGGTGCGCTGCAGAAGCTCCTGGTTATTCTGGCTACAGAACAACCCCTGGCTGTCAAGAAGAAGGTGAGTGGGCAGGGATGCACCTCTGGGTAAAGCCATTTTTGTGCTCGACTCGATATAAGCGTTCCTTGGGGCATCACTGACATCGTGAGTGTGGGACCCTGCGCTGGTCCCCGTGCTGGGTGGGCTCCGGTGCACCCCAGGGTGCTGGACACACCCCCGGCAGCCCTGGCGCTGGGGGTCTGGTCCCTACTGCCAGCAGTGGCATGCACGGCAGCTCTGCCAGCGCCACGGGGGACAGGTCTCAGTGCCACGGCTCCTCTGGGAGGAAAGGTGGGGGTCCCCATGGCAGGCGTAACCATCAGAGGGTAACAAACATGGGAGCTGACATTTGGAAGGAGCTAATTGCTGGAGCCAGCCCCGTGTCCTGCCTTTGGCGGTGACTTTGGAGCAAGCCGAGCAGCGCCGAGAGCCCCCAGCCAAATGTGCAGTGCTGTCCGTCGGGGTGGGGGCTTCCTCACCGCCTCCCTCCCTCCCTCCTCACCGTACTCCCTGGAGCATGAGATCTCATTACCCTCACTTTAGCGTGTGATGCCACCTCTGTTTACAGGCCATAAAATTACCTGGCTGCTCCTGAAAAACCAGCCCCACCATTTAACACGGTGACCTCTTGTGAGAGGGGGTTCGGCGGGGCGAGGGAACAACCAGCTCTATCATTCATCTTCAGTGCACCTGCTGCTGTGCAAACAGCAGTGTGCTGCCAGGGTTTTAACAAGCTCTCACAAACACGTTCCCCTTTAGTCCATGGTAAGAGTCTTCCAGCGGGTGAAAGACACTGGGGACCCCCTTTGCCATGGGTGGGAGGAGGTCCTGGCCGGAGTGGTGCACCACAGGATGTTCCATGCTCAGAAATTCCTCCTGGGAGTGCCTGTGGCTCATTTTGGGGTGGGAAGGGACAACTGGGTGTGCAGAGGCCCTCACCAGCATCAGTTTGAACCCCTGGGTGGTGGGTGTGGGACACTTCTTTCCAGCAAACCTGAGCACTTCCCACTGGCAGCCCCTGGAGAAGAGCGAGAGTATTGTCTGCATTTACATGCATCCTTATGAGAACCTCCGAGGGTTGAACCCTCTTTTCCAGGAGGACAGAGGCTTTTAATTTCCAGTTCCCATGCTGCGTATGGTCTCCTGACTCCCTCCAGTCCAGGATCCCAAGGACAGGTTGGTGCCCCGGCCTGTTCCCACACAGGGCAGCAGCCCATGACTCCCACTCCAGTGGGTTTTCCGCCCCGGCGCTCGCAGCAGTGGATGGCAGCGAGGCCAAAAGTGCATTTCTTCCCTCCCCCGTCCTTTGGCCTACGGTTAAAAAAGGAGACGGAAACATCCTCCGATTCACTGGCGGCAACTTGGAAGACGGAAAATAGAAACAAATGGGACTGGGGAAGACACAGCTGTCAGCTCGGATCTGTCCAGGGAGAGCGGGGGATGCACGGTCCACCTCGGTGTACGGAGGAGCCGGCTCGGCTCGCTGGCAGGTGCCCAGATGAGCACCCAGGTCCCCGCTCGGGCAGCAGCCTTGCCCCGGGCAGCGTCAGCCCGTCCCCTCTGCAAACCACTGTCATCAAAAGTAGACAACTGTAAAATTCAGCAGTTGGCCCCTAATTGCCTCCTTGTAGTTAACCCCATGCTGCTCGAGGCCCAGGAGGCAAGTGCAGGCGTGCTGGTGTCTCTCACTGGCAGTGCATGATGCTGCACCATGACAGATGCTGTTTTGGGGCCATGTCCTGGGAAACAGCATGGTCTTGTCCTCCAGCCATGTAGGTGCCAGGGAGAGGATGTTCCCCAGGTGTCCAAATTGTCTCGAGGGGATCGGGCTCTGCTGAGCGGTGCTGAACCCCGCGTTGCCCTGTCCTTAGCCCATAGCCGGCCTCTGTACTGAGAACCAGTGGATGTGAACTGTGAGGAGAAGCAATGGCGTTGGGTCTGTTAAGGTGCTGGCACTCTGGGTTATTGTTCTAGGGAACACGGTGACAGTCCAGATTGGAGTTTGGGTGGAAGTCACCCAAGGTCAGGCAGCCTTGCAGTGCCGGGGAGTGTTGGGATCAGGAGATAAGAGGGCTCTTGGAGGTGTCCCTTGGTGAGGATAGGTTTGAATGCATATGCTGGGGAGCTCCACGCAAATGGGTTGGAGCATTTCTCTTGTCCCCATGGGATGCCACGAAGAGAGGTGGTGGCCATGGCCACCATGCTGATGGACCTCTCTCCCCACCAGGCTCTCTTCGCGCTGTCCTCCATGCTGAGACACTTCCCCTATGCTCAGCAGCAGTTCCTCAAGCTTGGCGGCCTCCAGGTCCTCAGGAGCCTCTTCAGGCAGAAGGGGATGGAGACCCTCTATGTCCGTGTGGTGACGCTCCTCTACGACCTCATCGTGGAGAAGGTGAGGAACCGGGAGGGAGGGGACAAGACCTGGCCAGGTTCTCCCCGCCTTCATCCCCTCACCAAGCCAAAGGGGGCGTTGAGCATCCTCGTTAGGACAAGGATGAGGAGGGGCTAATCCAGCTTTGTGGCTGGTCCGTGCTGTTGGGGTGAGTTCCCTCCAGCCCATGGGCCACTGCTGTGGGGGACGAGCGCCAGGGAGAGCCCAGAGACAGCTTAAACCTTTATTTTTCATTAAACTGCCATCACCGTTTCCACCCGAGGNGTGGAACCAAGCCCACAAAGCTAAGTGTTTTATTTTCAAATACCTTTGGATTACTGCTGTAAATGTCAGTTTAAAACCCATCTTTCCTTGCCATCTCTTGTTGTTGTTGTACGTTTCTCTTACTCCAGAGAATGGAAATTAAATCCCCTTTCACTCAGTTTACAGCCAATTTGCCCTGCAGATTATTACTGCTGTAATATTTGGCTTTCGGGCACCGCAGAGCAAAGTCTGTTTTGTCAAACAGTTGTTTTCCAGGAGACTTTGTAAAGGCGCAAATTATTTTAGCGGGCCTGAAACTTTATCGGGTGTTGGCTCTCACGCGCAGCGCTCCTGTCTGTCTGCTCGCACAGAAAGGGAGTGTACGTGGGCATTTTACCCCGTCGCTCCTGCTGCACGATTCACAGCTGCCCCTCCGGCAGCCCCATCTGTTCCCAGCTCCGCTGTGGCCGGGGACAGTCCGCAGGCCCGGCACATTCTCGGTTTTCTGTTAAAACAATGATTTTCATGCTGCCCTTCAGGCTGGGAATGCTGTGTATCGATCCCAGTGTCTTCATGGAGGAGATGGGAGAGCCCTCGGTGCCTGGCAGAATGGAGGGCTGGTCTGAGCCGGGGTGGCGGATTTGGGGTGAGCTGGGTGACAGTCAAATAGGTTGGTTTGAAAATTGGAAACTACCGTCGACAGCTCTCTGTGCTGAAGCACAAATTGTTGGGGCTCTGAACAGCTTTTTCTGCTGCCTCCTTTCCTTTTCACCCCAAATCCTGCATGGCCAGTGGGGGTTTAGCAGGCAGCTCTCCTGCAGGACCGGGAGAGGGGAGGTCTCCTCAGCATTGTCCCTCCTTGACCCTGCCGCGTCCCGTAAATAAAGTGAGATAAACCGGCACAACCAGGCTCCCTGCAGCAGCCACCCAGGGGACAGGGGGTGTCCGTCGCCAAGCTGATGGATGGGTTGGAGAAAATGTCACGGGTGCCCTTGGGGACTCAAGCAGCCCTCAGGGGCCCACACGGCCCCTGGGGATGGGATTGTCCCATCGCTTCTGGTGGGAGCTGGACTGCCCTCTCTCTTGCCCAGGGCTGGATTTCTGTTCCCCACCCTCACAGAAGCCTTCATCTGCCTCTTCATGAAGCCAAGCGGTGATGTTTGTTAGGTGCTGAAGGAGCCTGTCCAGCAGCCCAAAGCAGCAGTCCCGGAGACTTTACAGGTCTTCTGCTGAACTTCTTTCCCCTTAAGTCCCCTTTCAGGGCTGTGTGGTACCGAACATCCTGGTCACCAAGAGTTTTCCCAAGGGTGGGCAACCAGTCCCTGTGACCATGCACAAACAACATGCACAGGCAACAGGGAATCGGGACACAACCTTGTATTCGTTTTCCATTGGAAGTCAACTTCTGAGGAATGTGCATCCTACTCTCCCGTGATGTGTCACCTCCTGGGAGCAGTTGCTCTCTGATAGGGATATTAATCCATGTTCCACCACTTCCCACAGATGCTGCTTGAGGACTCGCAGCACGGAGATCAAATGGAAGAGAAAATCCAGCAGTACCGGCAAGTTAAGCTTGTCCCGGCGGTGGTGGAGCAGGACTGGTGCGTGGTTGTTTCCAACCTGCTGGCCATGCCAGAGCACGACACTCGGGAGAAGGTCCTCAAGACAGTTGGCGTGCTGATGGCCTTCTGCAAGGAGCGCTACCGGGGGGACCAGACCCTCAGCACCACCCTCAGCCTCCTGCGCAGTGAGTACGAGGAGCTGGCAGCCGAGGAGCAGAGGGAAGGTGACAAAGATGGCTATTTCAAGGAACTCCTTGGCTCTGTAAATACCATAATTCAGGAACTAAGATGAAACTAGCTGTAGATTCAGTTCAATTCCAGATAATTCAGGGCAGCAGCGTGCGTTTTGATGGCACCAATGTAGATGCACTTTTGAATAAACTGCTGGACTAAATGAGATCCCACCACTGGGCGAGTGGGCCACCAGCTTCCTTATTAAAACGTATGTGTTCGGGGACACGTTTTCTTTTGCATGGGGTACCGCTGGAAAAATAGATATATGTATGTCAGAGGGAATGAGGTAAAATCTCAGCTTACGTTGCCTCCAACCGTGGTACTTTATGAGTGTTCTCAGTCTGTCTGCGGGATTCTTTGGGGTGGGGAGGGCTGAGGGATGTGTGACTGTCCTTGTTAGGCAGCTCCTGCTGCCTTTGTTCTCGCCTGGTGATGACCTGCGGTGTCTGTGATCTTTTATTTGCTTCTGTATAATGCATCTCGGCACTCGGACAGCACCATTTGCCTTTGGATTGTTTTGTGCTTGTACGGGAGGACTGAGTGTTGCTTCCTTGAAACGTTGGTTGGAGGCACTCTCTGGAGGTGTCTAATCCAGCCTTTGCTCAGAGCAGGACTGTCGCATGGTCAAGTCAGTGGGGCTGTGACCTCCTCCAAGGAGCCCACCTCCACCCTCTGTGTAGGTCATAGCTCCGCCACGGCAGCTCTCCTGCAGCCCCTCTCTGCTTGGAGACCAGCTACCTCCCACAGCCTGGGGGTCAAAACAGCTATCTAAGCCCCAGTGTGGTACAGCCGTGGAACTGCTCCTGCCATCCCAGGGACTAACCGGCTGGTGAACCACGCTTTGCCCTACAAGAAACCATTGAGGCTTGCTTGCGTTCTTCTTGCTCTTGGAGATGGCTTCCAAGATGGTGATCTCAGGACTGAGGCCGGGCAGCCAAGGATTTTTCATCCATGATATACAGCACGCTCTCCTTTCTGTGCTGGGCTGGGCATCTCCCTGCACACACCTTGTCCAGGTGCAGCTTCTGCTCTTTATCCTCTAGGCTCAGGCCCCCTTCCCCCATGAACCCCCTCTGAGGTCCTCCTCACGCTGGATGGGCCATTGGGGAAGGTGTTCTGCCCTCTCCTTGTCGGACTGATTCTGTCTCCCCATGCTGTCCTTCCTCAGGCAAGGCATTAAGGCCTGGGTGGTGGCCACTGATAGAAGAGAAGAGGAAGAGAGGAGAAGAGAAGAGAAGAGAAGAGAAGAGAGAAAAAAGGAAAGGGAAAATAATTTTTAATCCCAGCAAAACAGCCCGAATCGAAATCCAAAAAGAGAAGGAGAAAACAAATAATCAATATTTATAATTAGCCCTGCTACTTAACAGTGGCAACCAACATGCTGTAAACAGTAGCCAGAAATATTTTAGCATCAAGAAGGGCTAAAGCATTGAAATAGCCTGACCGAGTGCCTGCCGGCCGCGCTGGGGCCACCATGTCTATGCTGCCTGGCTCTGTCCTGGGGCAGTGGCAGGGGGAGGTCGTGGCAGCTGTGGGGTCTCAAGGGACACGAAAGGCTGTGCCTGAGGGCAGCCACCACCATGGTTCAGGCTGGGGGGAGCTGCAGCCTGAAATGGAGGCAACCTGCCCACCCTGCCCTGGTGTTCATGGCCCTGTGGGTCCCCAGAGGGTGACAGAAATGTGCAGGCAAGTGCTTGGCTGATTTCCTCATCCATAAACGCCAGCCCAGGCTGGTGTCCCTGCTAATGACAGGTTTGTTCCCAAAACAGCATTGCTGGTCTGCAGCCCGGGGTAATGACAGGGCTGCTGCCCTGCTGCACACCCCTCCCTCGGTGACTGGGGGCAGGACAGGGATGGGGACAGGGACAGGGACATGCTGGAGCAGAGGCCCGGGGCATTGCGGGTGAGTCCCACTGTGGTGACTCGCATCGTGCTGACCCGAATTCCTGCAGCCTCCTGCGGGGTGGGACGGCTCCTCCGACCGCTCCTTGGCACCCAGACCATGTCCCTAGTCTGGAGCAAGCAGGAACTGGAAGGGTCGCAGGGCTGGAGGAGTCCTGGGACAGATGGAGACCCCGGGCAGGGCTCACCAGACCACACACCGCCATGAGCTCCCCTAAATCCTGGCACAGGGTGAGGGGCTTGGAGCAGAGGCCATTGGCCTGGGATGCTTGCCAGCCTCCAGAATTCATAGCACAGGGATGTCCTCAGCCTTCAGCGCTGGAGCATCTGATGCCCTTTAATGGATTATTTTTTTCCTTCCGCACCTCTTTTTTTGAGGGTTTTGACCCCCACACATCCCTCACCACCCACTCTGCCCTCCTGCCTAATTGTGTAGTTGAGGTTTGGCCGCCTCAGCTTGTTTTGAACCCTGTGCCTGGGCTTGCTGCTGCCTGTCCTGCTATTAGAAAATGCAGCTCTGGGTGCTTCGCTCCCCTCTCTGCACCCTTCCCGTCCCACCGGGATCCTCCTGCCAGCCAGGAGAGCCCCTGGCCTGTGGCAGTCCCTGCCTGGGACGAGCAGCACTGGTCTGGGCAAAGGGAGAGCACTGAATGGAAAAGGCATTCATAAAACCTCGGTGTGAAGCCTTCACACACAATTAAAGCAGCATAAATTCAACGTGGTCTGATGCACTGCTGAATTGAATTAAGAGCACTTGAAATTTGGACTAGGACTATCGCCTGGGGATTTAATGTGGTTTCACTAACACACTTTAGAAGATAATGTGGGTTCATCTTCCTGAGTGTCCCTGTGCAGCCAGGGCAGGAGAGCTGCCGGGCTCGGGCATGGGGCAGCACAAAAAAAACCCAACAAAACAACCCCAAATCCTTCCTGTTCCACAGATATTTCAGTGTGTTTCAAGCAGGGAGCGGCCCTTCCCTGCCCAAAGCCGCTGCAGGTCCCCTCCATCCCCAGCCCCTGGAGCCCAGTGATTTCTTCTCCCGTTGAGCGGAGCAGCAGGGGAAGGGTGGGGAGGGGTTCCACTCATTGCCGACCATGGGGGACCACAGGTGAAAAGCTTCCCCACCTCCTACCTGCACAACACTCACATCCTGACATGGTCGCGCTCGCTCCCGCCTGGTAGAGCGTTCCCCTCCAGCAGCCGCAGCAGAGACCGACTGCAAGAGCCCTTCCCCAGCGCTTAATTACATCAAGCAGTAATTACTGTAATTCTTTTCAATTGGCTCTCTAATAAAGTTACAGCTTCGCTCGTGTCCGGACCCCCCTCGCTGCGCAGCGCAGTGTAGCACTGCTGCCCTGATGCATCGCTGCTGGTTTCACACAGGAGGTTTTGATTAAAAGACCAAAATTATCTGACACATGGGGGATCAGCGTATTTATGTTTGTTTTAACCCACCCGCTCGCAGGCTCTCAGGTCCGGAGCGGAACAAGCCCTGTTGCTGCTTCGCTCAGGGCAGCATGAGCAGAAACTGGGGCTATTGTGGTGCCGGGCTCCTCCTGAGCTACTGGGGCTTGTGGGCTCGCTCCGAAATAACAACTTGCCACTTACCAGCCCTCCTCCCGGTCCTCAAGATCAGGCTTTAGTCTACTTACACACTTCTCACGCACAGATTTGAGAGGCACTGTCCACCCTGATGTGCACAATTCAAACTTCCTTGCAGCCGTTAAACCCAGCTGCTCCGTGTCACCGACAGAGCCCCGTTACCAAGAGGCGACGCAGGAATCGCCCCGGGTTTCAGAGCAAATCTCTGCTCTGGCAGTGTCCATAGCACCTGCGCGCAGAGAAGGCTCATCCCGGTGAGCAGCACAAGTATCAGTAACAGCGTCCCCGGCTGTTCCCGCTGCAGCACAGAAAGTGGAAATGGGATTTAATACGACCCTAAACCCTCCCTCTGCTTTGGGGAGACGGCGTTTTGCTTTCCCCCCAGCTACTGCCGATGCATTTCTAACCACAGCAGTCAAACAAGTTACAGCCATTAATGATTTACCTCGATGTGCCTCTCCTCTGGAAACCCTCGTGCAGTTCTCCAAGGAGGAACAGTTCTTGGATAAGGAAGAGACAGGTGAGTTGGGGCTCTGGGGCTCTGGGCCTCCTGGCCCCCACTGCCCTCTGCTTCCCAGCTGGGTTTTCAAACTGGCTTCCATCAGGTGGAACCATGTTCTATGTGTTGCCGACTTGATGCTCCCAGTTTATAGCATAAAATAAACTAACATTTACGTAAAAGCTAAATACTTGTAAATTTGGCTGTACATCTTAATATATGGGTTGTTTTTTATAGCTCATTAACAGATCACATTTTTGGGGGGAGAAATGGGCATATTTTGAAGAGCCACTGACCAGCCCAGGGAATGTCACCTTTAAGACAATTATATTAACACCAGGAGAGGGGGAAAAAAAAAATAAATCAAATTGTATAAAAGCAGTTAATAATTATATATAAAACAAGCTGTCCAGCTGATCTGCTTCATTAACCCTTGAACACCAGCGGCAGGAGCACAGTCACTGGCCCTCCGAGCAGTTCAGGTGTTACAGGTGTATGAAAACCACTATATACTGCAGCTGCTTATTATCTGTACTCCAGAGGCTAAAATGCTTGAAAACATAATAAATTTGGCAAAAAATATCCCGAGAGCTATTTAGCTTAATTCCGATCAGCGTTTTGGTACCATGACAGCAATAACCTTGATATAAGTAAATTATAAGCTGATCAAAATAAATAAAATTATAACATAACACTGCCAAGGATCGGCTCTAAAATTCAGATGCAGTTTAAAGCATTAACTACAGACCAGGCTGCTTTCCATGCTAATGGATGCTTTACAGAAACAGCAAACATGACTTTGACCTGCGCAAGCGCTTCTTCTGGAATACTGGACTTTATTGGTAAGTGTAAAACACGCTGAAATTCATAAAATTTAAATAAGACAGCGAAATTATACCTTGTAGCTATAGTTATCACAAATAATGTATAGTCTAAATTGCAGCCTGAGCAAACATTATTTGCTGGGTGCCTTTGGAAGCCCAAGGCGGGATGCAGAGCAATTATGAGAAATGAGTACAAAGCCGATTTGCATCTGAATGCCGGGGAGGGGGAGCAGGGGCGGGCTGGGAGCCCGCTCCATTCACAGCACCACAATGCACCAGCTGGTAAAAGCAACTTTATTAGTGTCCCGCAGCAAAATACATTAGTAATTTGTAACCAGGCATTAAAATTCCCGTCTGGTGTCTTACAGGAGTAATCAGCCGCCTCCATGATTGTATGTTTTACTGGATTTGCTCTGGGTGCTCCCCCAGAGACGTGTGTGAAACCCCCTCCGAAAAGGCTGGCGGCAAAGTAACCCGTGGGTGCCCCGTACGCCAGGTGTCCCGTTACACCGGGCGTCCGGTTACACTGCACATCCCATACACCGAGTGTTCCGTACGCCGGGCGCGCGTGGAAATTACCCGTCAGGCAAACAGCTCTAATGCAGCCCGGGAAAAGCGGCATCGCAGAACCAGGCAGCACCAAGCACATCTCCAAACATGACCCCCAGCAAAACCCAACCCAGGCAAAGGGTATAGAGTCTTTCCAGATGTTTTCCAGCTGTGGTCACGCTGTTGCAGCAGCGCAGCTGGTGCCCACTGTATTTTCGTACTGCTTTGAGCGTACAGAGCTTGTTCCCTCTCCACCCCAACAGCAGGAATACACTAACACATACAATACTTCAATTAATTTTCTTTTGAGTGAAAAGATCTAATTTTCCTTTCTTGATCACAATGGAAAACTGCAGTCTCGGAGTAGCATGATTCAACTATTAGTGTTAACCGTTAGTGTTACTGTAAAATCCTCTTTGGTTATAGAATATTTTATTTAAAGCAAGATTATACAAAATAATTTTCCACTAGAAATACACCCCTGTCTCCTAAAAGCAATCTAAATGAACACACTTCCGCAGGCTGAAGCTATATTGATAGGACTTAGAAATTTTGAGTATTTCCCACATCATCTAAACAAAGTTATCAAAATTATATTAAGTAAATACATTTTGAGGAATAGTAAACTTTGGAAAAATCCTTAGAATATTAAAAGTAGAGTTCTGGAAGTAGCAGTAGTGGGCTAAAGAAAAAAAAACAACAAACAAATCAAGACAGAGACCTCTCTTTAAATACTCTCCATCGCCTTGAATTCACTGAGAGCCTGCACCGGGTTCACGTGTTTCTTCTGGGACGCCCTCTTGATTTTAGTTTGGGTTTCGTCCTGTTTCTCCCTCTTGACCAGGGGTTTCTTCTCCGGAGCCTTCATCTTCCAAGAGACGGCGGGAAGATTGAGCGAAGCCATGCCCTGGGACTTCTGGTACTTGGTCGACGCCACGTAGGAAGCCTTCACGGTTTGCACCACCGCGTTCATTAGGTTCTTGGCTGCTTGGATGAGAGACATGGCACTGTCCACCTGCCAAACGGTAACGCACAAGAGTTACACGCTGCAAAACCCCCACAGACACAGTGTTCCAGAAAACACGCCAGTCCTGGGCGTGTAAAAGCACTCAAAAATTTGATTTTTTTCTGGGTTTTCTTTTGAAATCTGAAGTTCCAAATTCGAGGCGGGATTTTTCTTCGGACACGAAGTCGTAAAAACCCGACTTTTTGCCACCAAAAAAATAAGCGCAACGTTTGCCTGTGATCTGTGCCTTTTCCGTATTAACAGCAATCAAACAGATTTGTATTCTGCTGTTTGCTTTCGTGACTAAGCCTTAACAGTAGCTTATCCTCTAATGAAATTAATAAAGCCGTAGTAATAGCTTAATCACCAATAATAAATATGTAAATCACCCTAGAATATTAAGTTGTATTGGAAAGGAAGGAATGCAACCGCATCTCCAGCCGGGCCTGGAGCCCTTTTCCAGGTGGTTCCTGATTCACAAAAGCACTAAAATGACCAAAAAAATACATTTGCTGAAGCTTTAGTGTGTGGCAGAGATAAAGAGCCAAAACCAGGGCAGGGTAGAAGACAGAGGGGAGGACCACTGAGGTGACCTCGGCTGGGACCCCTCTTCTGCAGGTGCTGTAGCCATCTAAGGAAGGTTTTGGGGGGAACCGCGAAGCCGTTGCTTGTCTAGCAGCACGCCAAGCTGAGCAGGAGGCTGGTTGCTTTCCTTACAGGGCTGGTACCGTCCTTTCCGCCACGCTGTGTTTCGAGTACCACAACGGCAGATCGGATCCGCACCCTCCAGCAAACCAGTGTCGGCTGCTTTCCTCGCCCCAGGCTGGAAAACCCTTTTCATTGCATTTGACTGTTTCCATGAATCTTCACAGCGGGAAGAATCATCTTAAATACAACAAATGCGAGGCAGTGCTTTTCTAAAGGAATTGGCAGTTTGCTAAGGGTGGAAGGTCTTACTGCTGTGGTTATAGCTCTGTTTGCACGGAATTTCTGCGGTATATGCATGGGGCAGGATGTTAACATTGAGAAGAATGTTACTTTTAGACAGATGAAGTCCCTGGACTGGCAGAGGTCTTCATCTGATAATCTGACAGAAGTTTAACACGACTACTGGCGATATTTAGCCCCTGTGGACAGACGCGTGGAGAGCAGATAAAACCAGGAGATTAGACTGCAGGTGCCAGGCTGTTCACCTAACGGATTCCTGGCAGAAGGGTATGTAAATTCTGAAGACACTGAATAACTGCAGTAAAACCCCGGAGGACGTATTATTGCGTAATGACACATCTACTTCTTCGCCAGCACGATGCCTTCGGCCTTCCAGCTAACAGGACATCAGGCCTGCGACGGAGACGCACAGCAACACGTTCCGTTGCATCCCATCACATTGCCGTGCTGGGGATCCCAGCGCACGGCATGGGCAGCAGCGGGAGATGCCGCAGAGAAGCCCGTCTGCCCTGCGGAGGTGCTAACTTCCGCAAGCGTGGTCCATCACCACCAGTGCTCCTGCAGCAGGTTGCCACGGACCTCCCTTGGCTACTGCTGTCCCAAAGCACTCTTTCCACACTTCTAGCTTGGTTGTGGGGGAAAAAGATGTGCTAATAAGTTTATGTACTCAAAACGGCTAAATGGCAGAAGGTGGTTAAGTTTTTTCCCATTTGCTTTTAAGGGTGCAGATAGCAATATTGAACCATCAGGCGTTTCTGTCCCTTCTTCAAACCTCCTACCTCAGTCATGACATGGAGGGGCAGAAGCACCAGGGATCAAACATACCCATCCGGGGCAAGGAAGAATATGCCAGAAGGAGTTAAAAATTTAGCTCCACTTCCCTCCCCTCAAATATCCGTCATACTGATTCCTCTTCGGAGGAAGCATTTCCTAAACTACAGTGAAAAAATTATTTGCACAGTGATGGTTAGAATAAGGAAGCAGGTTGGCCTACGGCAGCTTTCAGCTGTCATAAAACAGAGCAGCCGCTAAAAGTCCCTGCACTCTTCAGGGCACAGCTGGTTTGAAATATTAACATCTCCGGAGCAGTGCAGCGCCCCAGCGTGTACCGAGGCTGTGCACAGACACAGGGTAGGTTTGGCTCCGCTGATTAAAGTGATTTAACCGCACTGAGAGTGAAAAGGAGTCTGGAAAAACAGTAGATTGCACAAAGGTAAAAGTGAATCTGTCTACGAACGCCGTTGTGTAAGGAAAAGTGAAGTCTTTATTTTTCCCCTTTCAAACAGTAGGCGTTTCCTCCAAGAACTTACGAGGCAGCGCAGGAAGCATCACAAACTTCACATACATTAAAACTTTTGACTGAACTCTCCAAAATCTGCCGTCTATATTCTGTCTATAATGTTTAGCATAAAAGCTTAGCTTGGAATAATTGTTACCCCTGAAGAAAAACCACAGGAACCACACATGTTCGTACATACCCCAGACACAACCAGCTCCCCTCCGAGGTTTTGAACTTCAGCCTTCACTTTGCTACAGATATTCAGCTGATGGCAATAGAGAGCGATGCGCTGCAGGTAGGCTAGGAGGTCCTGCTTGCACGCAGAATCGGGGCACTGGAAAAACAAAGGTGAAGTTTTACTTCGCAGTCACGAAAACTGGAACAGAAATCATTTAGGGAGAAACAGGACAGCTCTGCTCTGTATTACTGAACGTGCTCCAGAGATCTTTCCCCTTTCTTTTGAGTTTTGGTTTTCAAAAGACAACTGAACATGGGCATCACTAAATACATATCAAAAAACAGAAGCAATAAACACGGGCTATTGGAGCACAGGGGCGGCTGCTGGACAAAATCACTGGGTCTCCTTTCAGCTGCGCGGCTGCCCTTGAGCTCCTTGTGAGGAGGAGGAGGTGGAGGAGGAGGAGGGCTACCTAACCTTTCCAGAGCAGATTTGTTAACTATGAAAGGTCCTTCCAGTACACTGTACAGGACACAGCAGCAATGATTTGACACCCAAGATCTCAAGGTCCAACTAGCAGATGTTACCAAACCCAGTCTTAATTCTCAATCTGAAGTATTTTAAGCTCAGGAATGATAAACCTGACAGTTACTCAATTATATCCAGCAAAATAGATATTTCCCTGACTTCTGCTCCTATTTCTTAGCAGTGTGCAAACTAGATTCCTCACCAGGCACGAAATAAAATTTTTTAAGTGCTTGCTGAAGCACTCATCCGTAAGAGAAAAGTAACTTCTTCAGCTTTACAACTGAAAGACTGCATAGGTTCCCGAGACCGCAGTGCAGCTCAGAGAGCTGTTTGCTCGGACAGAAACGAAGGGCCGTCCCTCGCTTTGCAGAGCCGAGCAGCGAGATGATTAATGAGCCAGTCTCACGCTGGATTTCAAAACAAGAGGAGCCCTGCCGAGGGGCAGCCACAGTCCAAAGCGGGACCTGCAAGCATAAGACAAAAGGGCTATGGGAAGTCTTTTACTACCCATGCCAGTCCTGCAGTATCTTTAAAGACGGCAGCGAGCATGGTCGCCAGCATCCCTTCTCCAAAGAGTACTGGGCCACCTCAGATCTACTGGCACGCTCCGGCTGTGTGAAGACCAGTGAATAAAGCAGCTGGCACACACTGAAGTCCACAAACCCTTTGCCCACCAGACTCTTGTGCTGCTACTGAATAAACCTTAAGGGCACATGTGCCCTGCTCCTGCCCTGGGCATGCAGCACCAGCGGGGCACCGACAGCTGCCTGCACCCGTAGATACCCGTAAGTACACCGGCAGGCTCTGACCTCCCGACATCGCTGGCGGTGCTGCAAGCAGTGCCCAAGATGATAGATTTTTAAGCCAGTCCAGATACATACACGATGGCAGAAGCTACTGCAATAGGGACGGAGGGGATATTACGGTCCGACAGGTCATGTTCTGGAGCCTGCAGGTGAGGATACCACACTGACAGTGTGTACGCTTCTGACCTGAGCAGGAGGTTTAGAGCTGGTGTTACGTGCATACACAGAACACCTACAGCTTCAACATCCACGTGCTTTACACCGCTTTCACCCTGATCTGAGCCCCAGAGCACGCGTGAGCAGTTGTGCTGCACTGCGAGCTCCCGTGCTATTTCCTTCTCCGAAATGGCCACTTTGTGCATCATCTTCTCATCTTCCCACCGAGCAGTCACAGGTCTCCTGGACAAAAACAGTATCAGACTCACAATGATTCTTCAGTTTGCTGCTCTAAGGCAGGCAAAAATACCAGCAGATCAGGAAGGAATTCAGTGGGCGTTCACCAAGGACAGGACTAAAGGCAGACCCTGCAGTGATCTCCATCCTTCCTAGACAACTGCACCCCATCCAGAAACTCGTAAATCTCCAGCATCTGGGGTCTTGGCACACAATTCCTGGTCACTAAATGCAGGTTTTCCAGCACCCCATACACACACAAAATCCAAAGGCTTTTCCCTGCCCCCACCGCTTTGCGTGACAGCAAGCACGGCACAGCACCTTCCATAGCGTCCCTGCAGGCAGCCTGACCAGCCGCTCATCCTGGAGAAGCCGAACACCGGCTGCCTCCAGACAACCACCAAAATCTCCGCAGAAATCATGAGCAGCCGTAGTGATTTACCAGTGTTAGAAGTGACAAGGAGAGAAGAGTCTTTGCTCTAAGCAGCGTTCGCTTCTCTTCACCCAGCACCTGGTGTTCTCTTCCCACTGACCAGACCCTGCAGAGATTCACGGGTCTGCACACTCTGTGAGAGCTCTTCTCCACTCACCCCTGTCACAGCAAAATTCCATTTCCTCTACTACCCTGCTCCGGTACAACAGACCATCAAATGAAAATTCATAACGGGCACAGTATCCTTGGAAGAATAACCTTAATGTGGTACCAATTTAATACTTAATGTTTCCCTCCAGCTCAGGTTTATTGCTTCCAGCCACCCAGCCTCTCCTCTCCTTTCCGAGCAAGGTAAAAACGCCCTCCTGGTGTCAGCAGGAGGGTCTGAGCCCCGATTCTCATCACAGACCTTCTCTCCTTAGCTACAGCTCGAGCTGTACGAGACGGAAGCAGGAACCAAAGTTTCCCTGTATATAAAAGGCACAAAAGGAGCCTGCGCCAGGACAGACTGTCGTGCTGCACAAGCAGTGGTGTGCAAACAGGGGGTCACATTCACACGCAGCATTTGCTTCCCGCAACAGTAACTGATCTGCCATAACGGACATTGAACTCTGAAAGAAGGCGAGTGTAGCTAATAAACACATTTGTTTTTTTCCAGGGCCAAAACAAATGGGGTTTTTAAGCCCATCCCAGAATCCCAGACTGGTCTGGGTTTGAAGGGACCGCTGGAGCTCACCCAGTCCCACTCCCTGCCAGAGCAGGGTCACCTACAGCAGTTGCACAGGACGGCGTCCAGGCGGGTTTGGAATGGCTCCAGAGTGGGAGACTCCCCCACCTCTCTGGGCAGCCTGTGCCACTGCTCTGCCACCCTCACAGGAAAGGAGTTCCTCCTCAGGTTTAGATGGAACTTCCTATGCTCAAGTTTGTGCCCATTACCTCTTGTCCTGTCACTGGGCACCACCAAAAAAAGACTGTTCCCATCCCCCTGGCACTCTCCCTTTAAGATCCCCCCTCAGTCTTCCCTTCTCCGGACTAAAAAGCCCCAAGTCCCTCAGCCTTTCCTCATCAGAAAGATGGTCCAGTCCCCTCATCATCTTTGTAGCCCTTTGCTGGACCCTCTCCAGCAGTTCTCTGTCCTGGAACCGGGGAGCCCACAACTGGACACACAGATGTGGCCTCCCCAGGGCAGAGCAGAGGGGGACGATGACCTCCCTCCACCTGCTGGTCACACTCTTCCTGATGCCCCCCCCCAGATGCCATTGGCCTTCTTGGCCACCAGGGCACATTGCTGGCTCATGGGCATCCTGTTGTCCCCCAGGACTCCCAGGTGTCTTTCCACAGAGCTGCTCTCCAGCAGGTCAGCCCCGTACCTGTACTGGTTCAGGGGGTTATTCCTCCCCAGGTGCAGGACCCTACACTCGCCCTTGTTGAGCTTCATTAGATTCCTCTCCGCCCAACTCTCCAGCCTGTCCGGGTCACGTCGTACGGTGGCACAGCCTTCCAGCGTGTCAGCCACGCCTCTCAGTTTTGTGTCATCAGCAAACTTACTGAGGGTACACTCTGTCCCTTCATCCCGGTCAGTGATTAATATATTGAACAGGACTGGACCCAGTACCGACCCCTGGGGAACACCACTCATTACTGACCTCCAACTCAAATCTGCACCACTAACCGTGATCCTCTGAGCTCTGTCAGCCACTGTTCAATCCACTGTCCGTTCATCTAACCCATGGGGTATGTCAGCACAGGAGAGATAAAACAGCTGTATTATATGTTGCGTGTAGAGATGCCTCTGTACGGCAGGGTGCTGAGCTGTGATCTAAGGCAGCACACACGCGCACACACACACTGCACTACAATGGGGAGAAGCACATCAGGCTGTGTAGCACAGGCTACGGAGATCTGGATGGCTTTATGGGTATCTGAGCTGGTGTGTCCATAAAATAAAAGAAATCACATTTTAGGCCCAAGAAAGGTAATGAAACACCCAAAGTATCTGCAACTCTTACGTAGGCATGTTGCTTCCATCAGTGAAGTGAAACTCATGAACAACAAAGCAGCAAAGCTTGCAGGTTAATTTTTTAAGCTAATCAATATTAGTCAGCAGTACAAGATGTTTTAGAGAAAGTCCACAAATAGCGTTGGCCAAGGAGCTAATGAAAAGCTGAAATTACCATTTTGGAAAATGCTCTCCATCTCCCAAACAGCTCATCTAACAAAGCGAACGAGCAGCACAGTGGCAGATTGAATTGAATGTTGACAAATGCACAATACGGCACGTCAGAAGGACCGCTAAACAATTCAAGGTACTTTATGGGTTGTGGGTTTATGGAAACCATTTAAGGAAAGATAGTCTCAAGGAAAGAGGCTGCTGCATGTTTACCAATGGCTGAAGGAGGCAGCAAAACATTAGTGGGGGAAGCAGTGGAATCAGAAATATTATTCGGTTGTATATATCAATATGACGTGAGTTGGAAAACCACATCCTATGCTGTGTGCGCTATTTCTACGAGCAGAATAGAGAATTCAGTTCAAAGACAGATGATGCTGAAATAGAGATGTAATGCAAGATAAAAAAGAACAGCCACAAAAGGCACTGCAGATGCCTGTATGATCCCTGTCCTTTCCTACACAGGAACACTCAGATAAAACCCAAAAAACCCCAAAAGGCAACAGTTTCAACACTGATTAAGAAAGATTACATTATTGTACCAACCTACAACAGCCATAGACACAAAACCCCCATCTGCAGAGCTCGCTTGGGAGGGTTCCCACAACACAGTCACGGCAGATAGCTGCGGCAGAAACAAACGTGTGTTGAGGGACACCCCCACCTCCCCAAGCCCCCCAAAATGAGATGCTGCCACAGACTCTGTGGTGGTTGTTGGCAAAAGCTAAGCCGGCTGCTCCAAGTCACGTCCAGGATCCATCCCGGACAGAGCAAACACGCACACACGTTCTCTTCCTACTGCTCCAGCTGAGCCTGTGGAGAAGCAGGATCACCTTCTTCTCCCTTTTTGCAAAGGAAAGGGGCAAGGAAAGACAGAAAAGCTCTCCCACAGTGTGTGCAGATTAAGCCAAGCACACAACCCCCATCCCCACACGTCTGGTAGGTGGAAGTCAGCAACCGCAGAGACTTTTCTTCCTCCCACCGTATCTCCAGTTTTGGGTATGAACACTGCTGTGACAACAATTCACAATAAAAAGCCCCCACCAGCCCTGTGTAACAGCGGGGCTGGGCACGGTTTGGTTAGAGAAGCCGAAAGCAGGTGTTGAGGGGAAGCAGTTACCGCAGCAGGACAGGCACGTGGCAGTGCGTGCCAGCAGCTGTTACCCAGGACAGTCATCAGCCCGTGCCCACAGCACATCCCTGGACCACCCTCTGCAGCCTGTGGATACCCTCCACAGCAAGGGCCGGCGGGAGCGTTTTTTTCAGGGAAGCAGGGCAATCCCTGCACTTGCTCCCAGCTCCTTCCAGTGTAATGGTCAGATACTGATGTAACTTCAACCTCCCACCACTATCAAGGAAAAAAAGGACAAGAGGGAATGGCGTCAAGTTGCAGCAGGGGAGGTTTAGGTTAGACATTGGGAAAAACTTCTACACTGAAAGGGTTACCGAAGGCTGGAACAGGCTGCCCAGGGAAGTGGTTGAATCGCCATCCTTGGGTGTATTTAAAAGCCATCCAGATATGGTGCTCAGGGACAAGGTTTAGAAGTGGGCCTGGAAGAGCTAGATAACCGTTGAACTTGACGATCTTAAAGGCCTTTTCCAGCCGTAACGACTCTGTGATTCTAAAGCAACAGAATTTTTCTTCTGCTTTGTAAGTATTTCAATGTTGGAAAAAAAAATAATACAGGGAATCACTGTCGTGCTGCAAATCATTTTCATTTGGGTTGTACTCATAACTTCTTCATATTCCCCCATTCAAAACAAGCAGACTGCTGCTCTGAGTGAAAGATGGAACACCTTTGGGAAAACCTGCCGGCTGATGGCTAGACACTTCAACAGACGTGAAATACCTTGGATAATAGCTTTTATGGTTTCAAAGGAAATGTGCTGTAAAACTGCCTGACGGCAGGAGTTAGGAGTTCCTGACACACTAACACGAGGGGTCATGATTCACCTGGTGTCACGTGGCGAACAGGACATAAAACCCCATCCGTTTGTTAAAAGCCCATATTAGGCATAGGAAGGCATTAGTGCTCCGCTGAAACGGCTGCACTGTACGTCCTCTGTAACTGTCAGATAGTTCTACATTAACAGATCACTACAAGTTTCTAAAGAGAATGTAAGCATATCTAATGAAATATGCAAGCTGAAAGTATTAGTAGAGTACGCAGCCAGAGAAAAAAAAAAAAGCTATATTCTTGTCAAAATGACTAACTGTATAGTCCTGCTCATATTTATTTTCAAACATGTGCTTAATCTTTTACATTTTTAAGGACCTTACTTCTACTAAAAGGAGCCATTTAGTTTTCTTCTGTATTTTGAAATGGCTCAGTGCAGAAAACCGTATACCAAGTTTGCATAAAACATGTGAATTAAAGAAAAAAAAGCATTGTAAACCTTCAGCCCAAGATCCCCCGAGATCTATAACACGAACTGCTCCTTGCTTCATTTACCCATGGCAGCAGCGCACCTGATTCTTCCAGAAATATGGTTGTCAAAATGCTACAGCAAGGAGACCCGTTTTAAAAAGCACTTTTCAACTTTATCCCCCCATCGAACATTTCTCACTGCATCATTAATAAATCAGGGTGAAGACAACATCCTCTGGATGTTCAAAGCTGTTCAAAGCGAGATCTGCATTACAAAGATGTACTTCCAAAGCGACAGGGTTTTATTTAAAACTTTGTATTATGGATCTACACTCAGAGAAGGACTGGAAAGCATGCGACAGCTGTAAAAAATAGTTTAGTCCATGATCTCAGACTTAACCTACCTGCATTTCAGGGTCGTTCTGGAAGGCAGAACATTATTACTAATGCTGATGTTTCTCTGCAATTTGGGTGTGGACCGAGACCAAAGGCGCTTTTGCTTGGCCCAACCCAGTTTCTGAAGTGGCTCAGGACAGGCAGATGCATTGCATAAAACCCTGAGCTGGCCCATACTCGTCCAATCCTATAGAATTCTTTTCAAGCAATTTTGTACATACAGCACAACACGCACAACAGCCTGGGACAGCGTAGAAATGCTCGGGTCACTACGTGCCTTGCTCAAAGTCTTCACCAATTCTGATCAGGCAACAACAAAAAAATACTAGAGAGTTTTGACAATCTCGCCATTCAGCCCACGAGGCATTTGAAAATTGTTAATATTAAAAAGCTGCCTCAAAAATAATATTCAAGGTTGTGCAATAGGCCGCGTGCAATAATTATGGTGTTGCCTATGCAGTCTCGTCATTGCTTCGGAGAGCACTGGGCATACTCTGAGCATGAGAGAAGCGACAGGATTTCAGTTTCAGTCCCGTTCAGTTAGAGAAACTGGCCTAGATACTATGTGACATGAAGCAGTGTTGGCATGTAGCTACCTTAAAATGGTAGGTGCTTGATTTAAGCCAAGGAGCTGCTGGTGTTACTGCTGGACATATTTAGCCGCTTACACTGCTTAGGGTGGCAGGAGAGCAGCTAGGAAGAAAAGCCTAGAATTTTCCAGCAGCAAAGCTGGAAAATCAGTTAAAACCGCCCCCAAACCTCCAAACTAAACACATTTTCTTCTGTTCATCCTGTCTGCAGTACTAAAAGATCTCCTATTGCTCATCTGTGCTGGAGGCTTGTGAGAATGAGTTGTGACTTACATGGTCAGCAATAGTCCGTCCCAGCTTGTCCATCCTCGACCCAGCCTCTGCAATCTTCTTGGCTGCACTAATCACATCTGACGTATTTTTCAGTGGACCTTTACCTCTGCAAAACAGAGCAGAATCTACCTCCTAGCAGCAGAAAACCCAAAGAGTGAACTATACATTGCTTTTCTCATTCTGTTCTGTGTAGTACTGGAAGTGATTCCTCACCCAAACTGCATGAATAAGGTTGCACAGAAATGGGCAGGTGTAACCATCACAGCACCTTCATTTTCAAGACAGTTTCCCCCTTCCAGCCCCTCCCCATATATAGATTAAATCTAGAAATAAAACACGTTAAATTTTACTGGTTTAAGCAACCTAATGATGATAAGAGATAACGTTTTAGAAGACAGATTTGCAATTTTCATGGAATGCAATATCAAGTTTAAAAAATAGCGGTGTATAAAATCTGGTAAATGAATTTCAAAAGGCATCAAAACCCCTCTCTTTCTTTGGCAAATAAGTGTACTAGGAACTATTTCTGCAGTATAGCAATATCAAGAAGCCCATAGAATTTAATGTTGTAAGGAAGTGAGCAAATATATATATATTTTTATTCTTTTTTTTCCCCTTGGAACAAAAATCACCCTTAAGAAAGAAAGACAGGCAATAACTGCTGTGTATCTATAGATCAATTTAAACAGTTATTACCACCCAGTCACTGCATAGTAATGCATCTCCCAAGTTAATACACAGACTTTAACAGGGTAACATTTAAAGGAAATTATAAGTAAGACTCTTAAGAGTACTTGCAAAATATTTCATTGAAAGATCAGCATCCCAGCCAGTTCTGAGAGAAGATGGTGTGTGCACAAATTAAGAAGACTCACCTGGTGAAGTCTGTCATTTCCATCATAATCATACACATTTGTTTTGCCAGAACAATTATATCATTACCGCTGTCATCCCATTTTGATACTTCAGCATCCAATTTACTCTTTTCTTCCTGGAAGCTTGCGACTTGCTCAGCAATCTTAGCTTTTTGCTCTTGAGGGAGCTGAGCCATGATAGCCTGAAAGAGAGAGTTTTCTCACATTGCCTTCTGCCGCAGCTTGTAGAAGGCTTTTTGGAACATTTCACTAATAACCAATTTAAGTCATGTAGATGAGGGATAAAACTTTAATAGCCATCCTCTACCTAGAGGCTTTACAGAACCATTTCCTACTATTTTGAACAAAAGCTTATGCTCTTTCTTAAGGAAATGTGCCCAGAAAGACAAGTTGACATCTGAAACACGGGCACAATGAAATTGTTAGACACTGAACAAGTTCGCCAGATATTACCATCCATCAAAGAAAAACTGCATGAAGAGGAGGGACTTGCCTTTTCTACAAAATTTAAGAGTTTTAAAAGGAAGTTCCGCTTGGCTATCTTTCAGTGTTGCAATGCACAGAATAAATATTACAAGTCTCTTTCCTGCAAAAAGCTAGATGTACTATTTTGAAACATGCATACTGAGGAAAGAGTAAGAGAAAATAACGAGTATGTGCTTACTCCTGAATAAAATCTATTAGAGTAGGTTTACAGCCCGTAGGAGACTCAATGCCCTTGCCTTCATAAATACTAGGAGCATTCATGCCTCTGGGAGCAGGTGAAAAGGAGTCTTTGGTACAAAAAAGCCTCTGGCACCAGCCGTGCCAAAAGGTAAATTAGAAATGTCTGCATTTAAATAAAAGGGGGGAGAGTGATACAGGAATATAGAGAGTGCTTGCGCAAGGAAGGAGAGCATAAAAAATACTCCCAGTTAGTGTAATTCCAAAGGCAACGTGGCAGAAGTTTGATAAATAAGGCCTAGCTACTTCTTGCCTGGTTTCAGGCTAGAAGAGCCTTCACAAAAAATCTTTAGTGGCACTTTCCCAAGAGTGTAAATTGTTATCGATCCAGATGGGGACATGTGAAATAAAAACAATAGGTAAGGCCCGTTTTTCCTTCAATGTGCTGATTTTAAGTTTTCACCTGTTAATGATTACATATTGCCTATCAATGCTTAAATTTTTAACAGTCATAGGAAATGCAGGTAGTTTAAATTATTTCATTTCTGAGCTCCTCTCAACATTGTCTTGATTAAACACCCAGTGGCCAAATACACACCAACATGTGCACGAGGAGAAATTTTGTAGTGATTTCTTGCCCACAAACTTAGTATTTGTCTGTTGAAAAGAACATCGGTACAATGGAATGATTTGCCCTGTATCTCCCTGCAGAAGCTCACCTAACTAAATGGCAGTGCCTACAACGTCTGCGAAGTCAAAGTATAAAGAGTTCACCGGTATTAAAAGGATTTTGATCTTTCAGAACATCCGAAATAAAACACAGAGGTTTCTCACATCCATCAGACTGACACATGCTGCATTTCACTTAACCTCCTTTTCAGAAGAAAAATGGAAATAAAGAACGCCACTTTTCTGATCCAATGTTTTCACCACTACCCCAAAAAAATTTAACCTGATTTTCAAAGCAAGTGGAACTGTTTCTTGAAGGTGTGTCACAGTTTTATAATTTTATTTCTTCCTTACCCTAGCGCTTTGTCCAGCAATGAGCTGATCATCTTCAGTCTGAATACTTGTTCTGCTCCGGACATCAAAATCCTCAGTCTCAAAGTCAGAATCATCCAACTCTTCAGGAGTCTGAGGAAAGAGTAATTCAGTCAGAGTCAAACAATAGATTTCATGGCTCTAAAAATCAACAAGAGTATTTTTCCAGCAGACAGAATGGAAATAAGTGAATGTGTACTCAATGTTTTCAACAAAAAGGTAAATGTAGGGACTGTATCCAGCTTGTGAACACGTGTGATTATATATGCTTGACTGCTCATATTAAATACCAAAGGGATCCCCAAAATTACATACCAGTAACTAAACATCTGAGATTTGTCAGGACACTAATGCGCTCTGGCTTTGAAACACAGAAAAAAAGTTTTTGCAAAACGAACAGTATTTTTGCAACTTGGTTAAATGTAAAAGCTTCACTTGAGATTCTGAAGCTAAAATTACACACAGCTTTAAAGCCTGGTTCAAAGCCATGGACATCGTCTTTAGCATAATTATGAATCAAAGCATTGACTAAATTAACAACAGATAAAATTTAGTGAAAGTTATTCTCATCCCCCAGGAAAAGCTGGAAATTTTTAGCTAGGAAGGGCCAGATTTTATGCTGTAGGCTAAACGCATCTGACCTAGTTCCTGCTTGCCTAGGATTTATTTTTGCTACTGCCAGTCTATAGCTGGCAAACTTTTTATAAAGCTTATCAAGTTTAAACAGTATGTTTGTCAAAATACTACATCTTTGCCTAGAGTGGCACTTCATGACTATTTTGCGGAGCTGGATCAACAAAGGACTTCACCGATAAAGGCAATAAATTGTGATTAACAGGTAAGATGCCAATAAAGTCCCTATTCTTCAGATTTCGTTCCTACAATTTGAATTTTACAAACTTGTTTTTCAATACAGATGTCTAGTGATACAGCTAAAATAAAGATGGATATGAAAACTAGTTGCCAAAAAGCAAAAGTGAGGATGCTGACAATCAAGACCTAGGGTAGTTCAGCCACCGTCTCCTCTCCATGCCTTGGAGAATCACAGAAGCACAGGCTGGTCAGGGTTGGAAGTGACCTCTGGAGATCATCTAGTCCAACCCCCCCTGCTAAAGCAGGGTCACCTACAGCAGGCTGCACAGGGTCGCGTCCAGGCAGGTTTGGGATATATCCAGAGAAGGAGACTCCACAATAGAGTACACAGTATATCCACAAAATCTGCACAAGGACATACACTAGTATGTAGTTCAGTGCATCACTATTCAAGAAATTAAAAAAAAAAAATTGAAGAAAACAGTTCTGCTGCGTTTTTAGAAACTGTTTATGATTCTGAAGCCCCCTCCTCTGCCCATCCACCCCAAAGCCCAAACAACCTGAGGTACACAAAGTGTAATTCTGCCTTTCATCATGTCATCAAGGGCAAAAACTCCTCGGGGGGCGATGAGAGATCGCCTGAGGATTGGGGAGGAAAGAGCTTTACTTCAATAACCTATAGATACAGTAAGATTTTAGTTTTGAAAATACACTGCATAAACACAAAAATTAGGTGTCTGAGTGACTTTGCCTTCTGGTTTCTGTAAAGAACAAGTGCCACCAGACACAGCTGCAAGTGAATCAGCTCTTTTGTCCCAGCCGAGCTTAGCAGCATGCCTCTGCGAGCGTGTGGTCTGGTCTGAGTCAATGCCCTGGAGAAGTGGTGGCCTCGTATCTCCATTTGGATGGCTCTCTTATCCTAAATACATTCTACACCTTACAGCCCTTTGGACAACAAACACTAACAATTTTAACTTTTTATAGGTCACTGATGTGTCAGCAGTGAGCTGCCGTTAGCTACTGGCAGCTGCAATAAAGCCGTGGCACCCTGACATCAGAGACGCAGCGCAAGGGGAAACGTCAGGATTCCTGGCATCGCCAGCTCAGCTAATTACTGACGACGTGGAACTGGCAGTCATGCTTTCATGTCCTGAATAACAAGGACTTCAGCGGGCGGTGAATCAAATTAGTTTGTCTGCATAGCAGGCAAGTCCTGATATCTTCATCTAACATTGTCTATAAATCCTGAGCTCAAGTTTGAAAAAAATTATATGGAGAGCGCGTATGTGGTTGTCAGCTTTTCTTCTGGTTTTCCATGTGATTCTTTGTTTTAAGCAGCAAATGTGGAAGACACTATTGCAATGGTTACTATAATCACATATATTCTGAGGCTGGACGTCCTCAATTTACTTATCACCAAAATGCCTCTGCCATGGTTACCGTTCTGAGAGATGAGGACAGTTTCTCCACAAGGCATTTATGCTTGAGTCCGAGGGGTACAAGGAAAAGAAAAAAAGGAATAAACCCCCTACATTTGTTTTTGCTGTGTCTGGCTCCTGCCCATTCTTACCATGCTAAGATTCAAGAAATAAGTCCGTAGGTCAGCCTCAACCAGAACTTTCTTTTCTACATCCCTCCAATCAACTGCAGGAGCCCTTCTGCTTCTTCCCTGCACACCTCCTACCACTCTAACGCTGCCTGACCTACCAGAAATTAGGACTTCCAAGTCACACTCATCACACCTGAAAGCACAGAAGCGACAAAGCCTCTGTGAACTGGTCCCTGTTTGCCAAGGTTAGCCAATTAACAAATTACATGCTCTAGGAACTACAGGCTGACCTCCTCGAAACCTGTTTTTTACTAACTAGCATTAATTCTCAAAATTTACTTAATAAAGAGCCATCAGGTTTTATTTCTAAGCTCTCAAACCATCAAAAAGCATCTCTAGTTAAGAATCCACTTCCTGTTGTTAAATCAAAGGTCACTGATTTTAGCACATTAACGAGCAAGGCATTAACATGATATTACAAAAGCTGCGTGAAGGGTATTTAGCATCACAACTCTGGCTATCATTGATGCTCAGATCTGTTTAATGAATTTGAATCAAAACGTACTTCTGAAGTACTCCACAGAGCGATTAGCAGTTTTTAAGACTCAGAATGTTAATACGAGCTAAATGAAAATCTTACGCTGTCTGCTCTCAATAAAACTGATGCATGTCAGTTCAACAGAGTGGGGGGGAAAGTGAGCGGAAAAACAAAAAGCTGGTTCAGTAAGATATGCTCACCCGGATCATCAGGACAGCTTTCCTGATATCTCGTATTCCGTCATACACCAGTCGCGACGCATCGATAAATTCATTTTCATCCATTGGCTGAGCAGGGTCTGAACTCAGTGCTTCCACAGCTGCTTCTACTTGCTCAGTAAACCGCGGCATAACTGAATTAAGAGCACAAAATAACAGTCAGTCCCCACCCCAATATCATTTTCTGTGTGCGTGTGCACCTCATTGTTAACTATCACTGGAAACTCTGCAGTGGTTCCATTTAAATTCAAAACATTTGTTATAGAAGGACAGTAATACTGTAGCTCAAGTCTTACGTTCACTTCAATTTCTGTTTACTCTACTGCTATTTGGTTTTTTCCTCTTAAGACAGTGAAAAGCTCATCACTCGCTTCTAATGGATAAGAGAAAACACCCGGGGAAGCAGTTAGAATCTACGGGATAAAATATTAAGCATTTGTTTAATATTCCCTGTAGATGAACACCATTTTTGTGGGGAAAACTAGTATTACCATGACAAAGCCCAAGTTTAAGGCAGCACTGGAAGAGGGCAGGTTGCACTGCTGTACCTCAGTGACTCACTGCAGCCCAGGAAGAACATCCCAGAGCCATTTACAGTCTGTGTGTTTCTTCAGTGTCACCCCTGATCCTTCATCAAAGTTGTAATTAAAGGAAAAACAACTAACAGTTGGCACAGCACTTATTGAAGCAAGCAGCATCATTCCTTACCCTGTATGGATGTTACCAGCTCGTTCACAGGAAACACCCTAATTTATAATTTAGGGGTGGGTGACTACGGCCTACAATATTTCTTTAACAGTTATAAACATATTTTACAAAATTTACCCTAAATTATTACACGTTTATTCTACTGGGCTAATGAGGCAGAAGTCTGCTTTCTGGATCTCAAACGTTGACAGAGCCTGGTAAAACACCGCAAGATATGAGCATGACTTCCAAGCCCTGAATCACTGTTTGGGACTCGTTTCCCGGCGTGTTCAGGTTTCTACAGCTCAGCCGGTGACAGCAAGCGCATTCAGGGAGACCTTGTGCACCGCTGAGTTTTAAGCCAGTCAACACAGCAAAATTACATTTCTCATTTTGCAACTGCTCTGCAAATAACTCCCACTAATTTTCATTATAGTATGTAAATGGAGTCTTTAATAGATTTCACAAGTACATTAGTATCCGGTTGCCCGTGTGCTTGTAAGCAATATGAATTCAGGGATCTGGGGAGTAACCGACTCTTACCTGTGTTGGACAGTAACTTTGTTGCTTCCAACACCTTCTCAGTGTAGACTCCAGGTTCGTAGTTGTCCATTTCAGAAGTGACAACGTGAATGACTCTAGCAGCACGTCCTCGAATTGCACCAGCTGTGCGGTCTAAACCATCAACATCTTTTTCTTGGAGAGCAATGACACATTTGTTTACATCTTCCAAAATATGATTCTCTGGTGGTAAAAGAAGGAGGATTTAGATGGTAATATCTTCTTTTCTGTTGCAGTCATCAGCATTGCAATTTCTTGGTTTGTGACCTGCTCTATAAAACCTCCAGCAAGATGCTGTAAAGCATTAATTTTTAAGCTTGCTATGACCGGCAAAGAGCTGACCTTCCCAACCAGGTGTCAGAAACCCCATCAGTCCATTCGCCTACTGGCATCCACACTTCTTGCCCCTGTTTGTACTCAATTTTACCAACAGAAAACCTGAGTTCAGCTGAATTCTTCCCTAATGTGTTTCTTTCCATATTCCTCCCCTGGACTGCCAAAGCCCTTATCCCAAATATTTGCAAGCCACTCCCCCATCGTTCCACGTGTGTGGGGCGATGAGGCACCCTCCCCTGTGCCACACCTAATCCACTCAACGCTCTAATACACTGGGCCACTTATTGCACGTTTCTAGCTTCCTACGCAGTGTTTTCCTACAGCCATGCACATACCATCAGAGAATATTAAACTGTTAAGTCCTCTGTTCAAATTTAAGACATGTGCAGTGATTTATGCAGAAAGTGTTCCAGCGACAGAGTACTCGTTGCCTCTTAAGAAAACAAAAAATAAAGCAAAGACCTCAGTTTGTAATTTCCTTTTAGAATATACATTTTCTTTTTTATAGAGAGATATTTTCCCCCATTTGTCAAGTCCAAGAAGCCGAAGGGTGAGGCCGCATCTGGAATACTGCGTCCAGTTCTGGGCTCCCCAGTTCAAGAAGGACAGGGATCTGCTGGAGAGGGTCCAGCAAAGGGCTACAAAGATGATTAGGGGATTGGAACATCTTTCATATGAGGAGAGGCTGAGGGATTTGGGTCTCTTTAGTCTGGAGAAAAGAAGATTGAGGGGGGATCTTGTTAATGCTTTCAAATACTTGAAGGGAGGATGCCAGGGGGATGGGAGCAGTCTTTTTTCAGTGACGCCCACTGATAGGACGAGGGGTAATGGGCACAAACTTGAACATAGGAAGTTCCATCTTAACATGAGGAGGAACTTCTTTACTTTGAGGGTGGTGGAGCACTGGCACAGGCTGCCCAGAGAGGTTGTGGAGTCTCCCACTCTGGAGACATTCAAAACCCGCCTGGACGCTGTCCTGTGCAACCTGTTGTAGATGACCCTGCTCTGGCGGGGGGGTTGGACTAGATGATCTCCAGAGGTCCCTTCCAACCCTGACTATTCTGTGATTCTGCGATTCTGTGAAAATGAGTAAAAAACCCCTGAGAGATTTCTGAAGATGCCTAAAGAAGTTGGGATCCTCGTTTGGGGAAACCTATTGAAAATGTCTTCCAAACTCTGTTAGAGACCTCTTTAATGTATCAGTACCAACGCTTGGACATTGCCATCAAACATCAGCATTTGGGCTGCATGGTAAGAAACCAACTTGGAAACATTTCCGTTCTGTCTCTTAAAATAGTTTCCAGCGTTATTTACCATTGATTTAATCATGCTACACTGCCAGTCCGTGCCACTGAAGGGGCTTTTATTCCCTACACAGGTAGTGAAAGAGCCAATTTGCAAGAGTTTGTAGAGATGAGAAGAACATAGAGTTGACCGATAGAGGATTTGTATAAACTGGCTGAAAGGACTGCTGCTGGAAGAGTTACACTTAATTTACATAAAATTAACCAGAGCCAGGTGCAATACTGCGAGACTTCTGTAAGCGACCTGGACAAAAAAATACACTTGTGAAATACCTCTGAAGCAACTCAGCCTGAACAAGTTCAGCTGAGGGCAGAATGTGGCCCTAAGAGAGAGAAGCGCAGGTTCATTAGCGATTTGACAAGTCAGTGAGCAGGCAGCCAAGGTACAAGAGCTTCAGCAAGGAGCACGCAGAGTTTCGGTATTTAAAGCAAGAGACAGACATCCCTGCAAGCTGCACCAGTAACAAGAAAAAAAGCATCGGCATCAGGCCAAAACACAGACTGTTTATTGCTTGAATTCCTTAACGAATAAATTAAGCCACAGACCATTTAAAAGCCTCTTTGGATTATACAAACTTTAATAAAAGGCATGGACAAAATGAAGATGAATATTTCAATCTCTGCTGATCATTTAACATCTTTTGCAGATGCGAAGTGGCCAGAAAGACACATCTAGGGAAAGATAACCCCGCACTGAGCGGTCTGCAAGGGACCCCGGGGAAGTACGGCACTGTCGGGTGCATCCATTCTGGTTATACTCACCACTTGGACGATAACAAATAAGATTTGACACTGTTCTGTGTGCTTGTGTATACGCACACTGCTACCTGTCCTACAGGCATATGGATCACAAGTGTCTGGCACAAAATGCCATCTGCTGAGGCCGGGGTGGCAGAGCCCAAGAAATGCTGACGCACGGGTTCACCACCAGCACCTTCGGGGACGTGATAACACCGTCCTGCTTCAAAGCTAACAGCCCTCCTGCTGCTGAGCTGGAGAATAACCTCACAGCAATAGAACACAACATCAAATATAACACAGGCAATGGCAAAGGGATCTTTTCCTACCGAAGTAACCATAGGGAAAATATGGTGTGGCTCGGCAACAAGGTAAGAGGGTAAGAGGAAAGACATTTTTCCAGTAAAAATGATTTTTAGAGCAAACAAGGAAATATATAAAACTGTGAAAAACTAACAGAATTAAAAGCACCCCATGAATCCTCAATCCACCCCCACCAAACACCTTCCACCTCCACCCGCCTCCCCATGAAAGGGATTAAGAAATCCTTTTCCAAACATCCTAACAAGTCCGTGAGGGAGTCGGGGGGCTACAGGAGATCAAGACCCAAGAGCAACAGTCAGGAGATAAAGCCACAGATGCAAAAATGTCATTTTGCTTCTCTGCTGTGTCCCCTGTGGAAGGTCTTTGAATGATTCCCAGGCTGGCCCCTCTCTTGACAAGGGACACTGGAGGAACCCAGTCGAGCTGCAGCACCGGTAGACATGGTTATGGAACAACTACTTGAGAGTTCCTACACTTGTAAATACAGTATTCATCTTGTAATGAAGAAGGACAATCATCGGGCCCACGCAATATTCATCCGGAGGCTCTTAAGACGAAACAGCTCCGCTGTGATGGGCAGTCTCTGGCGTAAACCTCTGTCAGAGGCAGAGGAACAAGAGGCAGCAAATGGAATGATTTTTTTAGAGGGTTTCAAAGGAGATCCAGGTAATTTCAGAACATTGAATTTGACAATTACACGGTGCTATCAGCAGCCGCTCTAAAGAACAGAGATAGTGGGCACACAAACACACCCAGAGTGCTTAGGGAAGGCACTCAGGAGAGGGTAAGAATTACAGAAGGTACAGAAGAGCTCTGAAATGAGGAATAATGAAACAGGCAAAGACTCAGCAGTCAAGAAAGAGATGACTAACTAAGTGTATGACAGAAGTCTGCACATTTACAAACAGCATGAAGAAAGCAAGTAGGGAAAAACCCTCTCCACCATCTTCTACTACAACCAGAGGCATCAAATGAAGCAAATAGGCGACACCAGAGGTTCTTCACACAGAGCACAGTTAAGCTGTGAATTTTGCACAGGATGATGGAGGTGCCAGTGGTTTATAATGGTTGGAATAGCAACTAGCGCAAGCTTAAATGAGAAAAATTTGTCAAGGACTGTTCAGTAGATAGCACCTCTGATGCTGGAGCTCCCTGAGCTGCAAATCACTCATGCTTCAGAGAGTGTTGCAAAGATCTTCAGCTGACAGGACTCCTCCGTTATTAATCTCCCACACACTGACAATTAGCCATCGCCAGACCATTGTCCAAACTCAGCAGGGCCTTCCCTCACGCTATGCCCTCTGTAAAATGTTGTAACCTGCAAGCTTATCTGCAATGCTGCATTTAAGTATCCTTACTCTTGCACGATATTCTGCTATTATCTAAATCCAACACCTCTTCCATCAAGCCTTTACTTGTGCATAATTAATACAATTCGGTAGCCCAAGCTGAACGATGAAGCAGACACTTCATGATGGACAGCACAACACATTGCAGGAATGTGCTATTACACACACGCACACAGACACTCAAGAACACTTTTTAATTCTGCTTACATCCCAGTTAGTAACTGATAAAACCCTTCTATGCACAAACATCCTAATAACCCCAAACAGAACCTGGTATAAATCATACTTGTCACGATGTTATCCAAAGAGATGTTTAGACTTTTAGCAGACGAATTGGAGTTGTGGCATTTATAGGGAAAACATTTATCAATGTTCAAACAAATAATATTTAAAGCAATAAATACTTTTCTAACATCTCTTTGAAAATGCAGCACATACAAATAATTGCTGAATGCACTCGAGCATGTGAAGTAGTCTCAAACAACCGCATTTCCACGGCATCATTTTGGGTGGCAAGCACACGCTGGAGGCAAGCTCTCTCCCGAGGCAGCCTGTCACCGCCGCAGAAAAGCAGCGCTCCCTGCTTATTGCCAAACCCTTGGAACTCTTCAGAGCAACGCAGCAGTGGGCCAACATCATACCCCATCCCCATCTCCTCGTATGACCTATATGAGGTTGGAGACCACTCAGTTCCAGTGGCTCGACCCCTTTGGAGCCACACCTGTAAGTGAAATACAGTAAGGCAGCTTCATACAGACTGTGCTTTCACAGCCTGACAGCTTGTTCTCTTTAAAATGGTTTGTACACTCGTGGGCAAACTCCAAGCGGAGCCGTGAACTTCAGCGCACAATTCTCTCTAAATATATTTCCCCAGAAATAGGCTCCTCACAGCTGTGCAGTTTCAACCACTGCCGCAACGACGAGCACGCAGACAGACACAAAGAACTAGGACATTCAATTGCCTAATAAGTTTATGCTAACTCGTTGCAAAGAAAATTTTTATTCAGAACCCCGGGAACCACAATACAACATGTATGAGAATACAGGTGACTCGTCATAGAAACATTACTTGGGGTTTTTTTGTTTGTTATTTTTCTTTCTTTCTAGTATTAAAAAAAAAGAGATGGTCTTTTAATGCAGGCCTGCAAGTTTTTGTCTATGTTTCCTAGATACGTTCACCTGGTACTTCTGATGTCATACATCTTCCTGTGAAATCTCTCTTTACAACCAGAGTTTTTAGGTCACTTGAGATGCCCAACCCTGTTTGCACCAGGAAAATTTGACCCTCAGTTTGTAGTGGTAATTTGGGAGCGCTACTGCAGACACAATTCACATGGTTCTCCCACACTGCCCTCTGACTAGAGCAGAATTAGAGGATGTGGAAATAAAAATGCCCCCCTTATTTCTAGGTCACAGCAGCTAATAGTGGGTCTTTATCAATGATGCTGATAAAGCAAATTATCTTGGCAAGCACTTTCCCAGATGGAATTATTAATCTACTATAATTATCTAATCTTCTTTAAAAACTTCATTAAAGGTGACATGGTTAAAAATATGCACAGAACATCTTCTACATGAACAGTTTTATTTTAATTAACTTGTATGACCATAGTTGGATATTCATTTTTGTTTATGTAAGAAGAGCCTACGGTGAATTGAGGGATCATCTTTTTTGACTGTTCATAACTTGAACATAAACATATTCTATTTCCCCTGATGTTACTGGTGAGGTTTGTCTACAGCAGCTAGATGGTAATTCATCAGTAGTTCAGCTAGCAATTCAGAATCTTGAGACATAAAGTGTCTTTCGCTATGTTTAAGCTGATCTGTCTACTGACATGTAAATATATACATTTATGCATGCACATGCCGTTAAGTGCAATGACAGGTTTCTAGAGTACCTGCTGAACTAAACTATCACCGTTTTCACACTATAAAAATACCTCTTCTCCTTGTGCCAAGATCTCCTGCTCTGTTTTCACACCTCGCTCAGCAGAAGATGACGCTTGCCAGGTGATGCGTACCAACACCACTCCTTCCAAACACCCGAGAAGGCTCCAGAACACGTGTAGAAACCACCCAGTTTCCAGGAATAAGCTCAGTTACAAGAACAATTATTTCTGACATCAAACCCCTGATTACCTGATACGGCCAGGAAGTCATCAATGGAAGTGATGTCATCGACAGCATCCGTCAGCACACGGACTTGCTTCTCCCACTGCTCTTTGAAGAGATCCATGTTTTCTTGAGCCAGCTTGCTTTGGGGTTTAGCAGCCAGAGCCAGCGCAGCATTAATGACCTGCAAAACACCGCTGAATTTTTAAAACATACGCTTCACGAAACAATTAGCTTCCATATGTTTATCCAATGAACTCAACAGCAAACAAAACAAGCTTAATAAATTTTCAGGAACTTGGTGTTTGAACACAATAGTGTTTATTCTGTTGCTCTCACATTCAAATCATACCTCCTTCCACATTTATTAGGGTTAGTTATTACATGCAAGAACACTTGGCAAGTATTCGCACGCAGTAGCTTCACCTTTCTTTAACAGATCGTGTTAAAAAGGTGTTGCTTTCTGAGTGCAGGTTGTGTTGTTAAATATTTTAGACAGGATGACACTTAGTACACTGGAGGCTGCGTTTCCTAAGCTACTCGCCAGAACTTGAGAGAAAAGGTCAAAAAAGGATTAAGCTTACACAGACTGAAGTAGAAACAATATGCAAATACAAAATGAAAGATGAATTCTGTATTTATCTTCTTTTGCTTAAAGCTGTCCTCTGTACCTTGCCAGTAATTGTTATAGCACTTGTTATGGCTGTGGAAGAGCCAGATTAGCCAGGGAACAGGAGGAGAGGATACTATTTGATGCTCCTCCTGAACACCCCCCTACTAATTTTCTTCAAACCCTGAGACTGTAATTTACTCCAGATCCTCATTTTTATCTGCAGAACAAATGCTACACATACTGCTGGGTAACAAAGTTTATGCTGTGCCAACTAACTGGTTGGTTAAATGACCAAAAAAAAGTCTCTTTGGATGTGGAAAGGAAGCAAGCTCAAAAGCCTGCTCCTGTTCTTGCTGCACTATGCTCCAGCAGAATGACCTGGAAACATGCCAGGCGTGAGAAACTATCCACACCCAGACCGACAGGACAATCCTAACTTTATTTTCAAGCACTCGAGAGTTACAGCTAGTTAACTTACAACTTCAATGCGTAATTTTTCTCCTCCACTTTAGGACCGTATTAATTTCACAAAGCTGCCGAACAAAACACGCAAGCACCAGATGTTCCCGGTTTTCCAAAACCTACTCTCTACCTGCTTCATTTAAAAGTGTCACAAAGCATTAGAAAAAATATATAACTCACTAAACATAGAAATGATGGTGATGTCAAACATATCACGATGGCAGTGAATGAATCAGGCAGGAGAAGGAGGCTGATTCACCCAAGGGATGCTAGAAATTAGCAGTGACTGCAGAAAATCCACAGAAAAGCCATACTGCTCTCCACGCTACCATCCTGCCTCCGGAGATGGAGGCTGTGAGTCTGGGTCACAAATCAAAAGGAGCTCAAGGGGTTTGATAACGCAGATAAACACGAGAAGCAATTTGGCATGAGTGGCAATCTGTTCAGGAGACCTGCAGAGATGAAACATGCCTTTGAACCCTGGCAATAACGACAGTGCCCCCATCCTTCATGAAGAGCGTGGGGTCCTCTGCTGCTTCCCCCTCCTCAAACCAGACCCTGAAGTCACACCTTCCGTGTCGTCAGCTGGAGTAATCAGGATGGCCCTTCAGAGAGAGACCTGCTGCCAGCCACAGTGCACGCTGCTCTGTTAACCCTCATGCTAGCCGTTAAGATCGTCATTCTCAAGCCCTGAAAGCCCCCAAAAAAGCCTTGCAACCCCCAAAAATTGATGTTTAAAAATTTACAATCAAACAGAAACAGGTTTTAGAAAGGGAAACCTGTCCTCTGCTCAAGAGCTCTGCTTCGTAAGTCTAGCCAACACTGTTTCTGGCCCCAGTCTGACTGATGTAATGAATTATCAATCAAAATCTAGATAACCAAAGTTTTACAAAGGTGAATCCAACTAACAAGTGTCCTGGAAACAAAAAGGGTAAAACAGACAACGCTCCAAAAATCTGCTCTCAGCTTTTATCCTTCTAGTAACTGTAACTACTGAGAGAGAGAAGATGGTGATAGCAAGGGTCAGGACATTTTTGCCTGCTCTCTTCTACCCACCTTGGCTAATATCAGATATGAAAACATTCTTTAAGCACTGAGGCAGGTCAGCGTTAATGCCGAAGGAACATATGGCCTGTGTACCTGCATGATGTATGTCTGGACAGCAGCAGCTGTCTGAACAATTAATCTTTGTCAACAGCACACGTCCAACCCCAGATGCCCACGTTAAGCAACTCTTCACACGTAATGGAAGAGCTGTCATAGATAGAGGGCTCTGTGAGCGCTCAAGAAACTCAAACAGGGTGTCACCACCAAATCTAAATGCAGGAGGCACAACCTGCACCATCCTCCTCCAAACCAGCAGCTTGTACAAAAAAAACTCCTTTTTTCAGTAAAAAACACGTGGCCAAGGCTAACGTGTTTTTATAAAAAGGCCAAGCAAAACTAGCATGTAAGAGCTCCCTTACGAGCAGACGTGTCTTGCATTTGGAAAGCAGCCAGCAGTGGTCGAGATGAGGACAACCCGGTGAGGAAATCAAAGGCTCTCAAGTGTCACTGTGGAACTAAAGACAAAACTAGAGCTTAGGAAACCCACACAGGTATGTGTGCGCTCAGGAAGAAAATCAAGACAGCAGATGCAGCTCAACAGTCCTTTTTTTGTAGCACATACTCTCTCACCATGTGCAAAGTGGTTCCAACATTCCGTTTTAGCAGGGGCAATCAGATCCTTCTCTCTGCCAAATACATACAGCTTAGCATTCACCTGGGCAAGTTATCCTGGACATGTCTCACACATCTGCTTGGGGCAATGCCCCAGGGATTACTGACAAACCCCTGTAAATTATCTATTTGAGTAAATACGCTCTTACATGACACCTGGTATCCAGTACAGAGTGATTGATTTATTTTCCAACAGATGCTTAGATAGACACAGGAAAAGGACAGGGATGCTGGATCTTAAATAGTCTGTGGATGTAGCAGAAATAGGATTCCTTTATTCTCTAAAAATGAGCACTTGGAGGGGAGGGGGAAGGGACTGATTAAAGTTCGCTATTGCTTCTCCAAAAACCACGAAGCATTGGGCAATTAATTTAAAATATGAGTAACTCGTACAGGACAAAGACAGAGAGAGAGATATATAGTTAAAAAAATAGGAAGAACATCGCCAGACTACCTGCTTCCATGTAAAATATTTGGCAAATTCAGGGAAATATTCTGTATTTCAGAGGTTTTCAAAATGCTGTCAGAGCACTGTGATCACAATGACTCACTGAAGTCGTACAAAGAAAAGAATCAAACAGGGACATTTTGAGACTATCCAGAAGGAAATGAAGCATGGCAAGAAAACACACTATTTTTATCGGTGCTTTGTTTCATGTAGTAATTGCAATGTTCAAGTCAGACAGCCCTATGCTCAATAACGTGGTTCCAGCCAGTTACTTGGAGTTGCTCTCCTCTGCCTCACAGCTTCCCACAGCAGCAGCCAGGACTTGGCAACACACCCTGCAAGATCGGGGAGGCCTGGGGTTCAAAAAGACTTGCAACTGATGTCTCGATCTGCACCTCAAATCCTCTTCTCACGCCTTCCACGGGAAGAACCTGTTTTGTTTGGGTTTTGCTTTGTTTGTTTTTTTTTTTTTTTTTTCTCCCCGAATTAATTTTTTTAGACTTAATTTATGGTGGCTTCAAGCCTCACCTTTACAGCCGCCCATCTGAAGGAGTGATAGACGCTAGAAGAAAGCTCTTATACGTGGTGGTGTTCCAACAAAGAACAGCTTTGAACACTTGGCTGGCGTGGCCAAAGGAAGAAACATCACTTGGGAGAAGAAAACGGTCACCTATTTATTTTGCATTGCAATCCCTACCTGTTGAATCTTAACATAGTCTCAGTGCACAGTGTCTGCAACACACATAACTCCGCATTTCAGTGCTGTAAGCACTTATTTTTTGCCTCAGGCTTTTCAACAGGGCCTTTTTGCTCTTTACAGGAGACTGTTCTTTCTGCAGCTGGTTTAACTTTGCTCTGTTTCCTCGAGTATTGGTTTTAGGATGCTACTGTGCCACAACAAGGAGGAGTTTTTCAGTTTCAAAAGCTCTAAAACAAACAGCCAGCCTTCTCCCCTCTCCTCAGTACACCCCTTTTCTTTACAACCAAAATATCTGCAGTTCCTAAATAACTCACTTGGGTTTTGATTTCAAACAAAGATCTTGATTTACCAGCTCTCTTGTGGCACAGGGGTAATGAGTTGTAAGGTAGCTCTGTGGCCTTCAAATCTAGGATGCTTCGTATTTGTAAAAAAAGCCCCCCAAAAAACTCCCCAAAAATCCGAACGCTAATAACACAGGCACCCACCCATCAGCTGTCAAGCTCAGGGGCAGAGGAAAAAAGGGAAACCCACAAACCAAGCCCCAGCTGGGCTGTGAAAATCAGTTTTATTCTGGAGTGGGCGAGGGGGAGCTGGTCAAGCAGGCAGCAGGATCAAGTTTGCTTTGGGAAGAAGATCCGGGAGCAAGAAGGGCGGAAGTAGCGATCTCGGCTTTGCCTTTCAGAGCAAGCTCAGCACAAGGCAGAGTGGAAGAAGTCTCTTATTCAACCTGCCAAAACTGGTACTCACACGCCGCAGTGCCCCTCATTTGCTCTATTTTATTGCTGCCCCATGGAGCGCTCCTGTGACAGGGGAGGGCTGCTTGTAAGGCAGAAGCACAAGCACGATTCTCAGCTCACAGCTTTCCAAATGCTCAACAAACAAATTCACAACCTTACCACCCAAGCTGCCACACCAGCTGAGCCCAATCAAGACTCCCCTTGCTCAGGTGGATTTTAACACCTGTATATTTCTGTATTAAGGAAAGCATAGCTTGCTTACTGGCAGTTTGTAAGACACTGCTCGTAATTTAATTTTACATATGCCAGATGCCAAAGTTACCTCCAGTGCTCACCCTACTCATGTCTCCTTCCCTGCTCCTAACTGCATTTTGCTCTGAGTGGGGAAAAAAGGTTCATAAGCAGGACATTTAAGTCGCTTCCAGTTACATCCAACCCCAAGTTTGCATCCACATGTCTACGCGTGCTAACCCCCTGCACGCTTCAATACAGCAAAAAGCACTCTGCAGACTCTGATGAGCTGAAATGCCTGGAAGCAAAACATACAGAAGATTGTTTTGCACTTTCTCTAGCTATAATGGCAGTGACCAGCAAGTGTACAGAGGCTGATGCACCAAAAAAAGGAGGAAAAGTTTGCTTTGATTTCCAATACTTTGTTCCAATGTATAAAAGGTACTTTGAGCACTTTCCTTTCCTGCAAGTTACGCGCAGAGTGACTGCAGGCATCTCTGCAGAGATATTTATTCCTGTTGTTACAGTGCTATAATGACCCACAGATACACACTCTTACTGGAATAACATTACCTTTTCCAGTTTAGCATCTACTACTGTCACAGGATTTACTATTCGCACATTGTGTATAGATAATTATGCTATCAACTTCCCTGTATATGGAAAAAGCATTGTCATTTGTAGCTGAGGACTGATATTACAGTACCAGCCAATGCAGAAGCTGCAAGAAGTTTGATGCTGTTTGTTTTGGTGTCCATTTATGCTTCATTTTGCATTTCACTGACTCCAAATGCTGAAGCTTTGGGGGTTTCAGGGACTCTTGTGTCTTTTCGGGAAGCTGTTCTGCTACTGCACTCCACAGAGCATACTATGCCTGTGATGAACACATAGGGTCCTGACACACTGACGGATGTCCTTCTACAGAACTGAATCCCTTTCTGTTATCTTTGCTTCTTTTTAATGTATCAGTAACTGCTTGAGTTTCTAATATTGTTTCTTCGATGGACAACTCCTGTCCTGTGTTGGCTCTTCTTCCCAGCAAGCCTGCACAACACAAAACCGCAACCCAAGTGTTAGGTTTTATATAAAAGTATTTCTACTCAATGCCAGTAAAATGTTTTAAGCACCTGTAATTAAACAGTCTGGAGATAGATCTGCTAGTTAGTACATCCAAAAAATCTGTCAAAGAGGACAATTGTTCGATATTTTGTCTTTACTGGAAGGAAAATGAAGTTATCTCCTTCTCCAATAGCTGCCAGGGAACTGGCAGTAACTGGGAACTTGAGGAGAGAAAGTCTGCCAGTCACGTTTGGGTTTGGTTGATTTGAGGGGGTGGATTGGAGGCTGTTTTTTGTTTCTCTAAGATGCTGCAACTTTTAAACAAAAGGGTTTGTGCTATTTGGAACGTCCACATGGGATTCCTTATGCTTTGGTATTTTGTCTGTCTGTGTCAGTAGGTGTGATCAGCATATGTAACCATCTGCCTCATCAGAAATCTATAAGCAGCAAATGGCTTTTGAAGCACTTCAAAATTGGAACGTAAGGATGTGGAACAGCAATTATTAAAACAAGAAGTTAATATAAGAGTCAATTTATTTTTATAAAACGTGCAATTTAATCCAAGAATTATCTGGAGTCTGTTTAACGGGCACCACTCACTTGACTGTGCAGGGCACGGTAAGCTATGCCGAACACACTGTCTGTGCTAAGGTAGGTATGGTGGGAGCATGGAACAGAGAGGCAGAGATACCCCCTGCTGCCCTCCCAAGGTTTCTAAGGAGGATGAGCTGTCGGGGCAGCAGAGGAGAAAGGCAACCAGCACGGGCTCAGGTCTACCCTGCTCCTGCAGCCTGCTGCAGTCTTGATCATCTCAAGATGATCAGTCTCATGGGCAATCAATGGGCTCCAGCTTTCGCTGGCAGAAGCACACACCCAACACAATGGAAATTCTAATCCATAATTATTTTCTAAAACTCCCAACCCGACTGCAATTTGATCAGAAGTCTACAAATGAACTTCAGGGAGGACTGAAAGAACGAGAAAGTCAACATATAGCTGGTGAAAGCAGCTGCAAGTGACAGCAGACTGTCACATCAAAAGGCCAGAGCAACACTCTTCAAGAGCTGTACTGGGGCATTTTCACTGTTGCTTTCTAAACACCTACAGCTTGTATGATCAGAAACACTCCTATGGTTAAGCTCTCTTCTCAGACATCTTTAATGCAAAATGCTGTTACAAAACAGCTTTTGCAGGCTCCCAAAGCAAGTACTTCTTGGAAACACAACTCAGAAGCCAGAGTTATGAGCGAGGATCCAGGTTTCCAAGTCGAGATAAACAAAATCTTTCACTAATTTACCATTGGCAGGCTCTGTGTTTAGCAAGAAGGCAAAGAAAACTTCCCCCAGCGCTCTGCTAGGCAAATGGAAGCACAGGCAACCATTCCAAGCATTTCACAGCAGTACGCTTCCATTTCCATTATGAAAGACATCTTAAGCATTTTAAAAAAAAAATCAACCGAAACCCAAACACATTTAACTGTAATGATGGAGGACTTCTGTTCCTTCATCCTAAGCCACTATAGATGGGGCTGCTTCCCCCACCACCCAGCAAGGCACGAAGCTGCAGGACTGCAGGTAACTACTGCGAGATGCTGGACAAAGTTGTTTCACTTCAATATACAGACTCAGCAACGCATTTCCTCAAAAAAAAAAAAAAGAATTCAGGCAGGCATGTAAGTCAAGGCTTCATCGAGAAAACCACCCATGACCCCCTTAATGCTGCCTTATTTCTCCTCCGCAAACCCAGCCTAGCACAAGGCACCCAGCTGGCTACTACGGAGCACGCACAGCTCTTCCTAACAGTTCCTCCTGCACCACCAAAAAGGAGCTCTAAATATCACATTGAGTCTTCTACTTTGCATTAATTTCTGCGTTAAGTGGCTGGGGACTCACTAACAGGAAGGATGATGTTATTCCTGAGGAAGAGTTGATTTTCAGTAACACAGCCACACTAAACAAATTTAACTGCTTGTTTTCATAGAGACTTTTAAAATGAGAAATTTTCCACATCATCTTTTTCCTCAAAGAATTAAATTTCAAACCTGAGAATGCCTGAACCCGTAGGTGACATTGGCAATGAATGAATTCTTGTCCATAGCGACAAAACTTCAAACTGGTTGGGGAAAACTCGGAAGTATAGCATGTTCCTTACTCCTGCTGCCGGCTCAAAAAGGCTAGTTATGGCAACCGATCGAATAACTGCTCTATTTGAGATACAGCTTTTATAATTAACTCTACAGATTGATTTCTGCAGAAATCATTCTTTAACCAGGAGTTCCCTACTCCCAGAATGGCCACTACTCAGCTAAGCTATTTAAGAGGTTACCTGGGGACTTACTCAAGTGCATTAAATTTCAGTTTCATCCTTTCAACCACAGCAATACCTTGAATTAAATTTCATACATCATATTTCTGTGTGATATTGATATATTCACTTGAGTTTCAGAGACTATTGTAATTACTGATTGACTTAACTCATTCCGAATCCAGCACCTTCCTATAAAAATACCATCTGAGCAAAAAAAAAGAAAAAAAAAAGCAGCAGATAATGTTGGATTAAATCCGTATTTTATGCCTAACTCACACGTTTGTTCAGCATAGCCACCTAAAAGGATTCAAGAAGCAGCTGCAAATCTCATCAGGAATAAACTGCTAAGTAAACAAATAACTGTCTAAAAAAGGAAACAAAAGTCCACTATACCATTCTCCGTATCTAGAAGCATTGAGAGATTATACAGACCATTCAGTAACGCAGTTAAGGAGGACGATAGTTTGCTGCATCACTTAGACTGGCAGAAGACAAACTTCTGTATTGTTAAGAGAAAACACAGATGCCATTTGTAAAACAGTTTAGACAGGTTGCCCCAATTATCTCTCAGGATTCACAACATGTTTAAATACTCGTAGAGCATTAAAGAATCAACCAGAGAACATGTAATGTAATATAAAAGCACTCTTTTCAAGTACTATGAACATCTATAGTGTCATTTACCAATCTCTCGGTGATGACCCTGAAATTAAAGCAAGATTGTGCAGTGGAGCATCTGAACCGCAGGCTTGGAAGTTCAGATAGGTGACCTTTGCAAAGCCACAATCCATCAGTTATAGCCCTCATCCATTTATATATAATCAAAGCTTCTAAGGCGTAATAAATGTATTATCCATAATCCCTCAAGTTAAAGGTTAACAACTGCACTTCAGCAGATGTGACTACAGTTTGGTGGCTATTGACTATAGTTTGCTAATTATTTCATGTTGACTATAGTGCTGTTTATTTCATAAAGAAGGAGATTTATTTAAATAGGCAGTTGTTGGAAAAACAAAGATAGAAGAGTTTGAAATACACACAATTTCAGCAATGGGAAGGGGAAAACCTCCCCCACAGTCTTGGACAGCTACCAGAAACATTTAGATTCAAAGAAAACCTTAATTTTCTTAAGATGACTATTTTCAAAAACATCAGCATTTGTTTGGAACAACGTGTATTAGACACTCATATTCTTGAAGATAACAAAAAAAAAAAAATTACGTCCCTCCTAGTCTGTTACTTTAGGAAAGAGCAAGCCCTTATACCAGATAAGATGTATTTTAAAAGATTTTTCTTCCACATGCTTGGTTCCAACTCTAAAAACTGACCTTTGGTTTCAACAGGCCGTACACACCACTTGCCCCAGACGTGGGAGGCAAAGAACTGCACAGCCAACGCAGCTCATGCACCAGCCCCGGGGTCTGATCTGGGAGCGGGAATCACAGAAGTCCACCACGGGATGACAAAAGGCCTCTCAGATTGTATTTACTGTTTTATATTCAGATGCCTATCCTCACCTATTTAATAGCACTGTTACTTAAGAGTAACAGAAAAGGTAAAATAGTCCTGCTCTTTACACTATCTTCACTTTTTCCCTCAAAATTCCCCCCCTGCTGAGGCAGGTACAAGTGTACTTATCTCTCTTCCTTTCAACTAGTTTTAAAAGGACCAATATAAATGAAAAATCTGAACAAATTCCAAATAATCCTGAGACAATACACATTATTTTCATAAAATGCCATTTGACCATTTTTTTGAGTATGTATTTTCCATTAGCTTCTTGTTACCAGCAACAGCTTATTTGTATGTTCTAGGCCTGAATTTCCTGTTGCTTTAAAAAAAAAAGGTAAATTACAAGAATTGACAGTGCACTGTAGTCTTCCGGGGTTCATCCAAGTATCTAGTTGTTGACATTTAAAACATCAGGACTATCAAATTGGAAGAAGACAGTCTAGTGCTTATATAAACTTAATTTCCTTGTTTCCATTAAAATGTTATTAATTAATAAGTAGTCTCAGCCAGGTTCAAACTCTTCATGCATAGCCAGCTTCCTCTGATCCTACCCTATCGAGAAGATTTTTTTGGCATATTTATATTCCACTCGGGCAAAAAATAATATATCTATAATTCATCTTACAGCATGCACAGGAGCAGTGATAGCATTCGCACAAGACATCTTCCCGCAGCATGAACACGCAGAGTAAACCACTGAAGCTTCACCAGTTTACTGTCTCGCAGGTTACTAGAATACCCTGGCCAAATAAAATTGGAGCTATTATGTAAAAAAGAGCCATTCCTGTGACTAATTACTTTGTTGTGTATTTTAAAGTTTCTAAGTCTTGATGCCTACACCGCGTTTCGTTCTCTCTTAAGGAAAAAGTCAAGTTCTGCAGCAAGTCCATAGACAGACACTAAGAGGCCAGAACACGACCTAAGCAGGACCAGTTGCCCAACTTATTAGGGAACGTCTTATGTTCTTATGCTCTTCCTTACCTGGGGACACAGGGCTTCAAGCTGGCTGGCTGACATGCGAACCAATTTCACACCTTCTTCGTTGTTTGAGATGGAACAGGCCAAGTTGGCAACCTGTGTCAGAGGCGGGAGAAAACAAGACACAACTGTTAGAACTGGGTTTTATTTCCCTCTGTAGGAAACTTTTTACCTGCCCCAACACCAGCCAGTAACCCATCATGAAATATAAAGACACCGCATGCATTCAGTTCTAAGCAATTTTGAAACCACTAATGACATCAGTTCCTTCTCTAGCCACAAAATAAGAACACATCAGATCATAAAACTATAGTCATTCAGACGAGGCAGACAGATCATCGTCACCACCGATTCAGTTAAGTTCTCTCTAGTAAAAGGTACAAGAGCATCATTGGCAGCACTTGAAGTTACAGCTGAAAGCCCATTTCCATGTGAGTGAGACAGCAGCGATCACACAATTAAAAAAACAATCCAGCTCCCACGCATCTGAGGATTAAGTCTTCTGATGTCCATAAGCGCAGGGATGCTCCCCTTTTCTTCAATCATTTCTGTATCCTACTGTGTGTCAACACAAGAGAAGTTGGAGGCTCACCAAGCAATTCACCAAGACAAGCGGTGCAAGTGGTGTTACAAAGCTCCAGCTGCTTTGCTGGTGCTGCACAGAGCACACCTCTGTGACAGGACACAGGTATGTGAACGCATTGGCTTAAACTACTCGATGTGCTACTTATCTAGTTGAAGACTGCAGCATCAGGCAGGTGTTCCTCCAGCCTTCCGTTCGTGCCACAATCCACTAAATAAAAACATTTGCTGGTACAGGTGATCTCAAAGATCCATCCCCAGTTCTCCAAAATTTGAATAGTGTCTCGTGATGCTAAAACTTTACTCCAAAACCTTGACCTGCTGCACAGCAGCATCTTAACTAGGTCACATCTTGAAACAGAGGACCTTCTGTAAACACCTGCCTTTCAAGAGCACGCAGGAAGGGGACAGCACAGAATTTTTTGGTAATTGAAGATATTCCTCATATCGGAGCTACTCTCAGGGGAAGGAAGTCTAAAGTAAGTTACATTTCTTAGTTGACAGGTGAATGACAAGCATGTTATTCTGAGCCATTTGAACACTGAAAGCTGTAAAAATAGCACAAAGTGAACTGAGACGAACACCAAGTACTGTCCTTTCAGAGACAGAGCAACCTGCAAAAACCCCCAGTAAGTGTGCATCATCATGAGCCGGCGGATGCTCAATAACACCAGTGGACCAAACTGCTCCATATACTTTTCTCTATAAAGTTCCATTCTCCCTTTAATTAAACTATCCTGTGCATTTGTACACAAGTCATTTGGAAGTAGCATCTGCAGCTATATCGTGTGCTTTTCCCCCTCCCCGAACCATTCCCTTACAACAGATGTTCCCACACAGAATACATTACTGTCCCACAAACCGTCAACCACATGCCAAAATACTCGAATGGTGTTTTTCATCAATCCCGTTATTAATTTGGGGACCAAAAAGCAAGTTCCCATTGCAAAGCACATAGCCTCTTCCTCCCTCCAGTTCCAAATCAAGTTTCAAAGGACAAAAAAAGTGCGCTGTCAAGAAGAGAGGCATTTCCAACACTGAATGACCAAGTAAACAGATGCAGCAGCATATATTTGGATAAAAACAAACTGAAGTTGAGAGAAAGACTATGAAACATCAACAAGACACAGAAAACCCTGCCAGCTTTCAGCAATATTAGTGTCTTACTCCTCAACTTTCTTTTCCACTAGTCTTTGTAGACAACACCAACAAGTTAAGTGGTGGAGTTGCAGTAAGTCTTCAGACCCTTGTGAGGTGGTGCAGCTTGCACCCAGCTTAGCCAAGGCTCTTTTCTCCTTCCTTTCTGTTAGCAAACCACATTTGCTACGGTCTCCAGCACAGCTCCTCTCTGCACGGCACTACCACCCAACAGCTGGGCTCCCGATAACGCCCTGTCAGAAAGGGATTTTATTTTGAAAATAGGGTTGTTTTTTTCCCCCTGTAGATTTGTCATGCCTTCAATCCCTAGTTCACAGCAAGCTGTAGTATATTATGCTTTTGTTTAGAGGCTCAAAAAAAAAAATATCAAAAGACAGTAAGATGCCATGATTTAAAAGTCAAATAAAGATTTTGCTGTTGTTTTAAGCACAGGTCATATTTTTGAGAAACACCAGTTTGCCAGTATCTTTTATGGTCCATATTTTCACGTCATTTCTGCCTCTGCAGCAGCAGTTACGATCTCTAGGAGCGAGAAGAACACAAAGCTCTATTGAGTAGGGGCTGAATAAAAGCGACATTGAAGCACCACAAAATCAGCCTCTCCGATATCTGGAGATGTTGTGCTCTCTCTCAAGCCAAGTGTGATGAATCAAGCGCACAGAAACCCCGCTCTGTCTGAATACAGAGAGGCAAAGAAGTTTATAATTGAGTGTCCCCGCCATGGTACGATGAAATTTTGCTTTTTTGCACAGTCATTTTTGAACAGTCATTTTTCTTCTGAATACCTCACTGATGGCAATTCTTCTCTAGAAATTGCCCGATCGGGGCTGCCAACCTTTATGAAAGAAGCGTGTGTGCTTCCCTGACTGAGGGTCTTTGGCAGTTTAAGACAATCCAACTGTTGGCTGCCACATCCCATCCTACTGCTGCGCCTCCAAATCTCAACACTTGATCTCAGCGTGCTCGTCCAAAAGAAAGCTATTCGCTTCGGTGGATTAGTTGCTCTGCCAGAGTAGCACGCAAACTTCCCAGCAAACTATTCGGTGAAGATCTGAGCGAAGCAGGGATGTGGCAGCAGCAGAGGTGACTTCAGAGCGCTGCAGGACACGGCCCTAAATCCACAGCAATCCAAGATTTACTGCACCCGTGGGAAGCACTGTCAAACTATTGGAAAACACTCACAAACCTCTTAAAATCTGAAATTTAAGAGCTATGTCAACTAATTAATCAAGTTGTAAATGACATTACAATGAGGTATTTAAAATTGTCATTAATTTTCAGGTGCTCTGTAGCATGAATCCTAAAATTGCACGTAACAGCAGAGGCGGATGGCTGCGTGATTAAGAAATTTAATTTTTAAAGCATCTGAAAGCACCCATCCTCAATAACTCCTGTGTGATATTTAACAAATAACTTCAAACTCCCTGTCTGTAGAGAGGATAGGGTACTGCTGGCCACTTATTTGACAGGTACACATAATACATAGGATTTTACAGCCAAGATGAAGATCAGCTACCACCAAGTTTGTTTTAAAGCATGCAGACCACTTGAAAATCTTACACAATTCTAATACTTTCAAGTAAAACAAAGCACCTCAAGCAAACAAAAATTCCCTTAAATGTAAATGAAATAGTTTCTCTGTGTCTCCAACAACGTGGCTGACTGACATAGTAAGCGGTCAGACTTGATTGAGAAAGAACACTTGTGCTTGAGAGGAAAATAGCAATTGAATTCCCGCTGCATTTGTTCATTCCTACCATTCAATATCATCAAGCCCCTTTACATAAGCACTACTGGCACAGGCAGCGACGGAGACAAAAAACTTGCAAATAATGTAATCAGCCATAACGAGCAATGTCTTGAACAAAGTTAAAAATACACAGGGAATGAAGACAGACTAGAGAAACTAGACTGAGGTGGTTCAGCGAGACCTCATGCAGCACTGACAGACCAACTTAAAACCATCTTTTTGATACAATATCAAGGGTCTCTCAGTTCATACAGCGTGCAGCCAGCTCCCAGGGACAGCTTCCTGCATCCCAAAAGGCAGGACAGACCCAAAGCAGCTGCTGCTGTTTAGATGAATGAGCTTAAATTTACCCCCCGTGACCAGCGCACCGAGCGTTAGCGAAAAGGGCACAGCCACAGCCATTCCTGTAAACTGAACGAAGGAACCAGGGCAAAGTACAACTCAAAGCTGGACCAACTTATGTGGAAAGTGGGTTTCACGCACTGCTCTGTTTTTAAAACTCAAACCTGAGCGGTGTTAACGACGACATCAGAGGACTGCGAGATGAGACGATGCTAGATTCTAGAAGTGGGCACCATCTCAGCACACAGGGTCAATCGGGAATACAGTATTAGCAGGAAAGTATAATTCCAATATAAAAAAAATATTGTACCATCTGTCACAGAATGATTCTGTCTCAAATTCTAGTTATTTTGATTCTTCAGAATTTACTAATTTTAAATCAGGAAAAATCTTGACATTTCTAAAGCAGTTCTTTCCTTCGTTAGTGACAATTTGGCAGCCTATGTTTGTGTTGTCAGCTGCTGTAGTCAACTGCCTTCTCTCACAATAGGAAGTTTTCACCTTTTTCACCTGAAATGCAATTTTATTTTTTTTTTTAACTTGAAATTTTTTCAGATAATGACTAAGGAGCTGTGTCTTCCAGCAATTCAAAGACTACAGCAGCCTCAACTACACAAGCTTGGGGTCAGGCTTCTTAAATTACAGTGTTGAAAATAATTGAGAAATACTGCTACAGCTTCGTACTTGTTAAACTTCCTCTTTGCGCTGCCATCCTAGCTTAGGTAAAGGGGTTACTTTACATGGAACTGTTTATTAGAGGATTGACAAACTGCTTTTTCAATAAGAAAGGAAAAAAATGCAAGAGAAAAAAAGAACTATAATCTCCACTATATGACATCTTCTTTTTCAAGGATTTCAAAGTCTGCCACTGAAAGTTTGTCTTAAAGTCTTTGCTTCATGCACCTGCACTGGTTGCAGAGAAGCTACACTAAATTTTCCATCTTTGCTTTACAGGTCATGTTTTGGGACAGCTTTTTCAGGAGCTCAAGAATGCAAAACCCTCCTAAACGGGTGCTGGATGCAATCATCCAGCAATGCAAAGAAGGCTCTGTAATGTGTTTATTGTTGCATAATTTAGAATTGTCAGAGCTGCCTCTGCCACACAGCATTGTTATAAGTAGGGATTGTATATCGCTATGCAGGAGACAAACATACACTAATTGAATTCTAAGAGTCTGACTATGCTCATTTGAAACGGCAGTTGTAAAAATAGCATTGCAGAAGTAAGAGTTTTCAGATGGTCTTACAATTGAAAAACTTAACTTTTCAGTTTAGCATTAACCAGCATCCTTCTCCTGACTGATGTTCACAAACCCTTATGCAGAAATAACAAAACCATATCCATTTATACACAGATACTTTTGGAACTTCAACAAAAAGGAAACAAGGCTTTTCAAAGGTGTTCCTGGCATTTTCATTTCTGATGAAACTTCAAAACCTCATCTTCTTGTTCTATTTTTTGCTTCTCATTTTACAGTTTCTCTGGGAATGCAAGTTCCCACTTCTAAGCAGCTTAAAATCGCCCGTTTTAAAGGGGCGGGGGGGGGGAAATGGACAGGCAGCCATTCAACATTTTCCTCTTGAGGACCTGCTGAAGAAAAGCGTATCTGATATTCTCACAGAATTCAAATACAGCACATCTAATTTCTTCCTCCCCCATATTACGAAAACAGTCCAGATTCACTTCATGACAGTCAGAGCCCATGAAATTAATTTATCTGCAGAAACAACTGTTCCGGCAAAACTAAGTGGCAACTGAGGACTCTCAGAAGAGATGCGTCAATTATGTTGTTTCCATCCCTCCTTAAAAAAAAGGGGGTTTTTATTCAGTAAGTCCATACACTTATTAATTTGCTCGTACACTACACTCAATATTCAAGACCAACGTAAGCATTTTAATGTCCAGTCCTAGTAGGTACTGCATGAGGGAGAAGGCTGCATTATAGCTATAATCCCATACACTCACTAGTTTTGCAGAGGCATAGCTAATTAGGAATTAGACAAAACAGTTTCAACTTCTTTAATGTGCGGAGGGATGGCAGGAGGACTTCAGTTCAAGTCCATAGGGACTCCAGAACAAGTTACCGGGAGTCAGGCTGTCAACTACTCTGTGATTTTATATGCCTTAAGTAGTTGCAAGTGGCTGCAGCTCCGCAGAAGGTACCCTGCAAGAGATTGTTGTGGGCAAGAGAATCCCAATGTATTAACTTAAAATAGTAAAAGTCTTTAAATAAAACAAGCCACACAGAAAAACTCCAGATGTAAAGCACTGAGGGAACGATGGACTAAAATTGAGATAACTGCTATTTCCAGAGCTCTGCAACCTCACGGAGAAGATGAGAGCAATTTTAATTTCAAGTCTGGTTATAAAACACACAGAGGGGAAATTTCAGCTAGATGGAACAAAACCGGCATGGAAAATGTCTTCATTTTTGATTCAAAAGTTTTAGACAATGAGAAATGGGGGGTTTCAGGGTTTTTTATTTCAACAGGCTGGCAAGTGATTGAAAGAGGAAGGGGATCAGAGACAAAATATTGTGTACTTTCTGCTCCCTGTAATACTGAGGCAATTGCTTAGTATTTTCACGGGTAACCACCTTTCTTTGGGGATAAAATCTCAAAATTTGCACTTTTCAAGTTGTGTCTGCGAGTCTAAAAAACTAGTTAAATCAATCTGTCTCCAGCTACCTGGTGCCATTCTAGGCAGAGCTGTCCTGGAAAAGCTCGGTTCAATGTTAGCAACCTCCTTCCATACCCAGAGAAAGTGTCCTTCTCCACCACATTCCAACCCCATGTGTCACCAAGGTTTCATAAAGAAGGGAAATTTTTTCCCACAGCTGGGCAAATCCAGAGTTTGTGCATCACAGCAAACCGAACTGGGCTCCATTTACTGAGCAGCAAGCGCAGAAGGGAGAGCGCGTCTCTCTCTTGCCAACAGGAAGGGTTTTCAATCAAAGAGGGGGGCTAGAGGTGTTTGAAGGGTACTAATACCCCTATAGCATAAAACATACCCGCAGTATTTAAGTGCCAGCAGAATGGGAATACCTTCATTTCCAGACTGGGAGATTATCCTTTCCGTAGACCTGGGAGAGAGCAGGGCTGCTGAAGGAATACCAGTGTGCTACGTGGGCACCGTGCCCCTCGTAGATGCAGCTGTAGCAGCAGATGTAACTATTGGCACGGGAACTATTCCTTCCTCAGACAAACGAGCTAAATCGTTAAAATTTTGTTATAAGCACGAAACACACGAGTTACACAAGTCGATCTGAGCTACCATGACAGAAATCACACCACTGGTGTGTAACGTAGATCTGATCTTAAGCTAAAACTTCCAAAGCGAATCCTCATCTTAGATGCTTCCCAGCAACACAAATGTTTTTCTTTAAACTAAAAGTGTTTCTAGTAGTGATATTTGGATAGTACCTGAATAATTATCCTTATCCAAAAAAAGCCTTTGTGTTTATCAAAGTGGAAATCATACCTCTTTCCTATCTCATTTCGCTTATCACTCAGAGCGTGCTGCATTATGATCTTACTAAAGGCTTCCAGCTCGGTGCCTATTATTAGCTGTTTAAACCCATTTTTGGCAATTCAGACAACTGTTCACAGGAAGTTTAATGGTAAGTATAAGTACATTATGCTCTTGAAGAAGGCAACAAAATAATAAGAGGAATGAGCTCTACGCAGACTTCAGGCAACTCCTGATGACGCTACATGACTAATATTCCAGTATGGCTAATGATTAAGATGATGAAAATCATGCATTGAGGCTTTTAGTTATACATAAAGAATTAAAACATTTATGCCACATCTATAAAAGCTGTACCCAAAAAGCTACTGAAAAATACTCTTGGAATTAAGACTCAAATATCTGGAAAATAAAATAGGCCACGACTCTCGCTTTTTACCTGCCTCCGAAGGCAGCACGTCAGCAGCACCTGTACTCAACTGTGCTCATACTTCCTGACCACTTTAAAGATTCCCCCTTCCCCAAATGCTGCTTCTTCCAAAGGAGAAAGGAACAGAGTAAATACAGGGCTGTTTCTAGTGGGGTAAAAGGTCATGAACACAGTTTTCCAAACCCTAACCTCATTCAACTCCAACCCATACACCCTTCATGCCTCCCTTGGCCCAAGCATTTAAAGGCCAAGCCCCACACTCTCAGCAACCATCCAACATGATGACTGCCCCTATGGAAAAGGAATGGCAGAAAAGCCCCTCCAGGTAGCAGCAGCTAAACGGGACAATTTTCAAACAGAAGAACGTCACCAAACACCCCCATCGCTGTCCAGATATGTGAGGGTTCAAATACCTCTTCACTCACTTCATTTCTCCCACCAATTTCACTGTCAGGTTACCGATTACCTTGCTTCTCCCCTGGGCGCTCACAAGGAAATCCAGAGAGAAAGATTATCCTGAAGTCTCTTACTCCTCTTCCAACATGATTTTTAATCTCTAGCAGCATTCCACAGACCCTTCATACATAATTTGGCATAGCATTAGAAGATTGGCCTCAAGAACAACCTTACAAGAACAAAAGTTACCCTATTAAAAGGTCACTTGCCTTTACTTATGTATGATGTATTAAATTTGTATATCCAGTTTTGTTGGAAAACGGAAGAACTTTTTTCTGCCAAGGCTTTCCTACTTTATTGATTATAAATGTAAGGAAATCACGTTCTATGAGTAGAATTTAATTTATTTATGAATTAGTTGACTAATAAAATGAACTTACAAGGAAAGTGCATCGGTTCTTGAAGAGTGTCACAATTTAGAGGGCACATTAGAGTCATACTGGTCATTTACTGAGGACATTTGTTTTAAATTGCTGCCAAGGTTATCCGTAGACAAATTACAGAAAACGTGCTTGTTCTCTGGAAGAGACATTTTCCTCTCCATCTTAAAATGGGAAATTAGTCTCGAGTTGGACTAGCTCTGCCTCTCTTCTCCAGACCATAGCGCAAGGCCATTTCTCTTGTAATACACAATTACCTTCAAAATAAAACCAAATAAGAGACAAACTTGAGTTTGCAGATTCCCCCCTGGCCCATAAACTAGCTTACTGAACAGGAAAACAGGTGCTGAGACACCCCAATGCCTGACAATGACCCCAGCTTGGAAAATGCCGAGTTTTGAGAGATCAGTATACCCAAAGATTCAGGAAAACATTCCAAGTCAGTATTTGATTCGGGTGTCAGGTGCTATGCTTGTCTGCGCACTTTTCACCCAAGATACAGCATCGCTGTCTGGCAGTACTGATGGATCCCTTTGATGGCAAACACGAAAAAAGAATATTTAAAGAATGAGCAAAGCCAGTCCACTCCCACTGCCAAAGATGCTAGTTTTTATGAACTTCGTGTAAACTTTTGAAGTCAGGTGGCTCCCAGACACAAGGGATAAACTTGTGAGACCAGATTTATTTCTAGTTTTGCTGGATACTTCTATTCCATGCTCTGTTTTTAATAAACACATAAGATACACAAACATTAAGTGCATACCTTTAACACATAGAGGTAACTAGCTATGCCCAGGTAAGTTATAGTTCATGAATAGAGGGTAGGCAAGCCTCAGTTTTTCCAAACCTTTGCTGTGTCTGCAGTCCAAAAGCTCGTGATTATTTTAAACCCAAGCTGTGTTTTACTCACTTCAGATTTTTATTTTTTTAAAAAAAAAAAAAGCTTTTCACATGTAAAAACCCTACAGCTGTTAGGCTCTCTGAAGAATATATAGGCTGCAAGTACAGGCAAATCAGGTTAAATCGCAATAAAAACGTTGCAAGCGTGCAAGGCTTTGGTCTTCTGGAGAGGGCTATTTTTAAACGGAGGTCTGAAGAATTACTCCAGGACATCAGGCTAGACAGTCAGGGCAACAGAAGGGGAAAATGTCAGTGCGAGAGGCTACAGATAGCTTATGGAGTTGCAAGTGCCCAAATGTGATTCTTTCCAAGCAAATACATTTGCAGTCTGCATCTGTTCATGGGTTTTCACTGAAGATGAGAAAATCATCTCTCCATATGCAAGATACAACCCAGTGCATTAAAAAATGGCACAGAGCAGTCTTTTCAGATAAATTAAAGCAATTGGAAAAAGACTGATGCTTATGAAATATCATTGAGAACTTCTCCCTCCCCGGTTTTGCCGAAGTTTCTCTGAGAAGAGACATTTGACACAGGGCTACCGGACTCATTCCTGTAAGATAGGATTATTCACTGGTTTTAAGAAATTACAAACTCTCCCTTTCCGAAATATTCTTCAGCAAGCAAACTGCTATTGTAAGCTTTTACCTGGGCTCTTCCCTCATCTACCTTTCAGCTACCTAATTTCTGAGAAACTTTTCCATTTACAACTACACAGGATCGAAGAGTGACAAAGAGACAACCTAATTTTTATTTTTCTAAAGCATTCAATAGTGTAGCGAAACATTTCTTCTTAACATTTATGGCTTTTTCACTTATCAGAGAATACCCAGAAGTACCACTGCAGTGACTATAGGGAGCGGTACAAAGGCAACTGGCGCACAAGCACGCTTCAAAGACTGGGACAAACAAAAAGTCAGCACGGTGCTAAGTGACATCATTGAAAAATGAGCACCAAGTTGCAGGACAGCCTAGTTTCTAGGGAGGAACATTAAATCTAAGGATGCCAATGCCAAACTGCCTTTCCTCAAGAGCAAAGTTACAGGTCAGAGAGCCAAGGCTACTTTATCCAGCATCGTAAAAACCACTGGAACCCAAGTATGTACTCTACAATCAGTAAATTAGGAAGATTTTCACAGCTCGCTAGTGAATTTAACTTTCTCTTGTGTTGGTTCACAAAACGCTGTCTCTTCTGTTATTCTTGTGTGCTGCATTTAAATTGGCTTCTCAGTTCCTGAATTAAACTCCTTTAAAAAAATTCAGGCAGAGTGCTAGGTAGTTAATGGACTGTTAGTACTGAGCAATTTTGAAAGCTATCTTTCAAACCGATTATTCATCTGAGACAAGTCTCGTTTTACTATTTTACTGTTTCTCAGTTTTCAAAAGGCAGGCTAACGAGGCTAGTATTTTCCTACAAGAGAAACAAATTAGATGGAAGCCCTGTGGGACACGGTCTTGGTGTGGTTTCTCTAAAAGATACATACACAGCAGGCAAATCAGATTTTTGTGGTTATTGCACCTTTTGGTCAAATTTGGCTTGCCTGGACTTTAGGAACCAGAAAGCAGACAGTGCTCTGCTGCCAAGAAGGGAACATTTCAAAATAAAATTACCCAAATCATGTGCTTGCATCTCTTTACAGCTTCTTGGACAGCCCATAAACACCTCTGCACTCCAGGAGCAAGATCTCCCCATGCTAACCCAGGGCAGAACCGGCACTGCCACTCCTCCCATCTAGCCAACACCTGCAACACTTTATAGTGTCAGGAAAAGAAAAATAATAAAAAAAAAATATATATCACAGTCCCCTCTAGTGGCTGGTTCACCAGGAGAGCAGCATTGATTCCTCCAGGTCACAGGACAAAGGGGTAATAAATCCAAGGCGTAAAACTTCTCCCTAATTCAGAGAGGGATCTTCCCAGTTACCCAGTGCAGAGCAGGTCTCTTAGGTGTGTTTCTTCCCATCACTCAGCTTTAAAGGAAAGGACACGTCCTCCTCTACATCTCAACCACAGGAGCCTGTCAATCATGGCGTGATACACACAACAGCTCCACTCTGCACTGCAGCTGTTTTGTCACATTTGATGTCTTGAGTCACTCAGCAGTGTTTCTGAGGGTAGTTACGATAAACTCCCCTGCACACTTCTCTTCCACTGAAAACAGGGGGAAGCAATCACTTCTCATCTCACCAAGTGGAATATCTTCTGTTCTGCACTTACACAAACTTTTATTGTTTCTCCAGATACCTGCAGTCCAGTTTTCTACCCGAGAGCAGAATCATATTGGAACTTGCAAACATCCTTCTCCATTCTGGCAGAGACACACCGAGACATTGTAAGTGCAACCCACCCCAACTCATCTTCCTTCACAGTAAATTTGACATTGCATACGACTCCGCAGTGGCTCTCTATCCCCTCGAGACAAGGGCTCTGCAGGAGTACTATTCCCCTTCTGTCGCAGCTAAGCGTATATATTAATCCATCTACATTCACGGAAGAGGTTTATAAGCCAGCTAGATCATGCTGCTCTATAGCTATAGTTACATTTTAGACAGCAAAAGCAATAAGCAAGCCTTCAAAAAGTTGTTGTAGCAGCATATCATTTTAGCAGAACCTTTTGATGCCAGTCAGAAACATTGTTTAATGCATACTTGCAGGGGAATAGTCTTTGTTGAAAGACAGACTGGCTGGCTGAAGACAGGTTCTGTAAAACTCATTTGCAGCTCAGCATTTTGCACACAAGGTAAGGTCAGTAAAAACCGCTCTTACATGCCAGTGAGGACAGCCACCCATTGCTTTTCAGACGGCACACATACCCTGAAGGAGCAGGGAGTAAGGGCTCACCTAGCAAGGGCGAGAGAGAAGCGCACACAGATGGAGCAGCGCAATTACTCCTTTGTCATTATGCTGATAAACTCCATGTGCGGACACCACACATCCACTTGAAGAGGTGGCAGGACTACGGCAGAATAGGCACTGCTATTGTCACGCCAGTCAACTTCTCCTGGAAACAAGCCCTAAAAATAATTTCCTAGATAAACTAGGCTTGCACCAGGAAGGAGTGAGGCTTTAGACAAAACCCGCTTCAAAGTGTTCCCACCACCGCACGTGGAAGGGCTGTATCTGCTGCCAAGGCAAGGCCTGGCAGCGCTGTCTTCTGCCCGCTGTTCTGTCAAACAAAGTTAGTTACTTCAAATTTAGAATAAAGTAACTTTGAAACTATATGAAGATAGCATTTACACCCAAAAGCAGCAGGTCAAAAGCAAAGAACAGATAACTTTGAAGAATTAAAGATTTTCATTGCTTAGAGAGCAACTCTGAAGAGCTGGACTAGCTCGATGCACCCCAGACTACGGGGCAGCTGCTCACTGCACTCAAAGCCCCTAAGGGTTTAAAACAAGTGAGAAAAATAGATTGAGCGAGAGTAAGAAACTACTTTTACTGATGTTCGGTAAGTCCTACTCTTGAGGAACTGAAATCTGTCAAGTTGTGTGAAAGTATTCCTGATGAGCCTAGGAAACACACGGACTCACTGATCGACCCCAGTGACACTAAGGGAGCAAAACCAATTAACCAGCGTCTGAGTGTTCCCAGGTATCTGCGGAGGTCAAGCGCACAAGGCAGCTGATGCCTCAAACCACACCGAAGCGCACAGGAGGAGGTTTTGAAGTTCATTCCTAGTGGCGTGTTTGTTCAACAATACCCGTAGATGTTTGTTCTTTGCCTTTTAGCATCAACGGGCACAAAACTCTCATGCGAAAACAATGGCAAGAGGACGAGGTTACCGAGATGCATCCAAGAATACAGGGTACGAACTTCGGTTGCTGTTTGTAAACACGCTACTTGTTGGAAAACTATTAACTGTAACAGTAGACTAATGACCTTTAATGCGTTTTAGTTAAGCCAGGTTGGTCCCATTTAAGCTCATCTTCCCACATATTAGCTCTAGTCTTCAGTAACAGCTGTTTGAGAGCCTTTGGATTTTTATTAGGAAAGGGTGGAAGGAATCAGTTTTGTTGTTATTGTGAGTTGTTTGTTTGTTGTTTGCTCTTTACACACACACAAGCAGGTTTTCATTCTAAAAGTCTTCACATAAAAGGACTGTTTATATTCACTGGAATTTTACTGAAAAGAAAAAACCCTCCAGGCTTCAAGCAACGGGTCAAATTGTACATCAGGACAACCACGCCATAGTCTCCCTCACGCTGTATCACCATCTCCAATTAACAACTCAAAGGTAATAGCATAATATACTCACATTGTAGAATATCTAAAACTACATGGGTTGTGTAAGCTTTTTGATAAGCTTACATTTTTAACTATTTAAACATTAAATTAAATGGTATTTAAATTCATTAAAGTAAAATTTTAAAAGCAAATTTATTACAGAATTTGCTATTTGTTTCAACAGAATTGAAAAGTGTTATTTGCCTAGTCTTGCCTTAATTTAACTCATGATAATTTAATTTTAATTTGTACCATCTTACCTCAATCAATTTGTTGGCATGTTCACGGAAAACCTGGGCGTATTCTTTAACTTCTTTTTCATTCCCATTCTTGGCAGCTTCAATCAATACTAAAAGCGGAACATTTGTTTCCAGAAAAGAGTCTGATACGTGGTCCATAACAGCTTTGCGGAGCTGAAATACAAATAAAAGAATGAGTTATTTTTCAGTAATGTTCCACTGCTGTTTTCCTTTTACTGTATTAACACGTAAAGCTTAAAGTACTTTTGTTGTCGATCCTTTTTCCTTTGTGTGACCAAGGCTTTCCCGGCACTAAGTCTTGTCTATACGCTTTTTGCTTCAACTTAAATGAAATCTCCTTAAAAAACTGGATTAGTTATATAAGTGCAAGTCACCAGTCTGGCCACAAATATTGATTTAGCAGTTCATATTGCTTTTGTCTGAGTAAATTTGCTGCTTTCCCTCAAGTGATTTAACTTTTTTATTTTTTGACTTGAATAAAAACATTTTTCCCCAAACTTGATCCATATTCACATTTACTTGAAAAGGGGAATATATTGCTTTAAAAACCAAACGGACAAGAGATTGATGTTACATAAATACAGTCCTCAAAGAAAACAGGATGAGATGAATACCATCAGAATTACACAACACACCTGATCATGTTCAAAATCTATTAAATGGGAAGTTTGGGTTCGGTCTTTTTCTTCTTTTAAAAAAAAAAAAAGTCTGAGGATCCATGAGGATGATTAAGAAACCAACATCTTTATTACACAGTTAACGGGGGATTACATTTCCACCCCATGCTTCCCTGTGAACCAGGCACTGGAAGCTTCTAGTTTTTAATTCACTAAATACAAGGAGGCAAGCCCACTGCCTGTGAGAACCAAATCAACCGATAGCGTATTTCCAAGAGGGCAAACATGCAGAAATACACTCATTTGTCCCAACAAGTGTCAACTTTATATATTAATTACCTGTCTGCGCAAGTCTCTGGTCTTTTTGGTCATTTTATCAATCGCAGAGTTCAGCGCATCACTTCTTTCTTTGCGTCCAGCCTGAAAAACAAGAGACAAAGAGGTCAACAGGTATCCAGGGTCTCAAAGTAAAACCAGTATTATTCATTTCAAGTACATTGCCAGCTGCTTTGGTTTTTGGTTTGGTTTTTTTTTTAAGTGATTATGCACACTAGAAGCCCACAGGGTTGTGCCTCCGATGTGACAGCGCTCCCTCGCACACCTTCACACACAGCTATCACAGAAGGCTGCTCTCGAGCAGTCAGTCGAAAGACAAAAATCAATTCTTTTTAAAGGTAAAATCCTTATCAAACACTTCTTGGGGATGAAATCCAACGTTTCAAGTAAGTCTCCAGGCCCACCCGCTGAGAGCTGGATTTTGCCAAGGTTCGATACAGCAAGTTTCATGTGAGCCCCTGTTGCTAAAGGGAGGGCAAAGGGCCAAGACGCAGTAGCAGCTTCTCTCTTTTTAGGCAGACGCTGGGTTGAAAATACCCTAATTTGTATCAAATTGGGAGTGTTAGATAGAACAATAGTGGTGGTCTGGGTTTGCTAGGAGGTTTTTTTCTGTATAATATAGCTTATATTAGAGTTTTGAAACACATTTTATGCAACCACAATCCAATTTCTGAAGTTCTAAGCCACGATCAATATAATTATCCTGTTGAGAAGAAAAACCACTTAGCAGCACTCAAATGAGGGTATGCCAGTTATCAGTTCTCCAGGTGACAGGCTGCTTTGAAATACCTGGATGAGCAGCCTTTAATCTACAACATGGAGTCCACTCTACAGGAGAAATAAAAATTAAGCAAAATCGGAGGGGGAAAAACTAGGATGTTGTAAAGTCATTAAGTTTAATGAATTATTGAAGATTTGTCACCTCCCTGATCAAGTAATTTGATTCTCATCACAAAAGGTAACTGAAAAGTGACTGAAATTAAAACCAGGAGCTCGTTCTGACTATGCCACAGCCTTCGGCAGACCCGATGTTGGCCTGTTCTTCACTCCACACTCAAAAAAAATCAAAGCCAGAATCTCCAAATAAAGTCAAGATTAAAACTACATATTTATGGAATGGTATGTTCCTGTGCTCGGCAGCCATGAAAACCAAGGTGCAGTCTAGAAGGTCCCATTCAGTGTGCATTGAGCGCGACGGCTTTGTCCCAAGCCGCAGCTCCAGGCGCGCTGGTGGCCGTGGGTGCTGCGTGCACCCCGAGGTGGGCAGCGTGCGATTCACCCCAAAATCAGAAACCTGCCAACTGGCACTGCGCAAACTAAAAGCCTGCTCCGAGACATAAACCTGCAACTGCAGCCGCTTGCTCTTTCCGATGCTTTCATGCCGCTTTACTTATTGCGATGTGACCGTTTTACTGAACCCATGGCACACCCCCATAACACAGGGGTGTTTTTTCCGGGTGTATCTTTGGATCTAAGATATATACTCATCTATTATGTACAAAGCCAAACATTCAGCTATTCCAAGAAGTGCCATTTTACTTCTCCCTGGGTGCCCCTACATTACCATTTTAATGCGAAGCAGGAGCACGCTTTTGAAGCGAGTCCACCCATCGCTTCCACTTTGCTGGCCCCAGCTTCACTGCCCGGAACAGCCTTGGTGCACGAGGACCAGATGCCTTTTGGATGAGAGGAAAACCAAGAGATGGCTTCCACTAATGGACATTCAGTTCCTGAGACCAGAGTACAGCCAGTCCTACGGAAAACACCCTGAAAAGCACGCATATGCATACATTAGAGCCTAAGCAACGCCAATTTCATACTGTTGATCCATTCCTATTAAGCAACACCACATATTAGCTCAGAAAGAGCTGTATAATCTAAACCCATTAGATTTTAGCAAGGCAGCTCCAGTTTATTTCCACCTTGTTGGCACTCAAAAATTTTAGTACAAAAGCTCGTCAAAAGTATTAACAGGATTTCCTCCTGAAGGTTGAAACATAAAACGCTCTGCTAATTTAGCTGCGGTAATTTAACAGTTTAGCGCATATACCTACTAACCCGGCTCCTTCGCTGGGGCTGCTGCAGCAGGGCAGAACAGGATGAACACGATGAACACCAGCACCTCTGCAGCTGCAGGGGAAGGACCCTGTTGTCTTTAACATCTTAAATCATTGCAGTCATTTCTAACTAAGGTCTTGGCCCAGACATAAGGATGTCAAGTTTTGCCTATCTGAAGTTTCTCGACCTTTTTTGCATAAAACCAAACATAAAACACTAACTCTGGCACAAATTACGCCCTGTTAGGTCCAAGTGGAGACGGCCAGTGGGACAGTGGTCGCTGGAGCACGTGAAGAACAGTACAGCTGCACGAACCCTCCAGGGCATGTAAAAACACTGAAGATCATCCTTAACCACAACAGTCGCTTTGTCCAGGCTCCCACACACCCAAGCCCCACAAATTTTACCCAGCAGTTCTACACTACAGTTGAACAAGTCCAGTTTGAGCTATTCTCTCTCTCTAAAGTAATAAATCGTGTTTTAAAGGCTCCAAGTGACAGTTTACCACCTCTGGGTAATTTGTTCCAGTAACCAGGTACTCTTACTATTAAAAAAAGTTCCTTGTTTCTAAGTCTAAACTTTCACTGAGAAGCCAACTAATGCCCCAGCAGCACAGCACATCCCAGCTATCAGCTTCTCTTATGCACGGGATTAGAAGGACTCACAATAGCGAAACCTGAATATTCAGATTGCTAATAGGATTTTTAGATATTCAGCACAAAACCCTGCTGAGAGAATCAGCAGCTCTGCAGTCAGTAAGCAGCTAACAGATTCAGTAGATTTAACAGGGTCATGTTGACCGTGTCAGTCATTTTGCAATATGATACCACAGCTCTGTCCAGTATCACGGGTAATAAATTTAGTGACAGTGCAAATCAAATCAGGTCTTTATCAAAGAAGCTAGAATTGGTGTTAAAATTGCTTGTTTCCCCCACCCTCCATAGTCTCTGCTCTTCCAGCATCATCGCTACCCTGCTTAGAAAGCAATACAAGCAGTCCCTGTTGCATCCTTGCCGTTCCAGCTCACACAGCTATCCCCACCAGGGTTTGGTTTTAATCACATAAAGCAAAGAAAGGGGATTTGTATACAGGGAGGCAAGTGGAATCACCATCTCTGTCACAAAGCATTCCCTTTGTAGGCCTGCCATCCGAATTAAAACAAAAAACACCCCAACTTTTTCCTACAGCTATTGATGTTAAAATCTAACCCCAACTGATTCATAAAGGTAAGAGAGCACAGTGGTGGCGGTGCACGAATGCTGTCTTAAAGCCATCAGGATCAGCTGCACGTATATTACAATGAGTTATTCAAAGCCATGTTTTTATAGCTAAATATTAAAAATTTCTATTGTTAATCGCAATGGTTCCTCGTCAGTCTAGGTTAAGCCAAGCTCACAAAGCTATTGAGAGCAACAGCTCCATAGCTCAGGGCACCAGCGCTCGGAGCGCACCCGCCCTCGCAGAGCCCAGCATCCCTTCGCCCCACAGCAGCACCCACCCAGGAGCCAGATGTGCCACCACCGCGTGACCGAGAGCCACGCTGCCCTGCCTGCCGCCCAGCACGCAATTACCCAAAAAAGACGGTTTGCAGAGAGGTTTCTGCTTCAGGTAATCTGCAAATTGTCTTCTGAGCTGTTTGTACAACAGGCAGCATTGTGGTTAATGATGGTGATTTAATAAGTGAAAAATGAGTGTTTGGCATACCTTCCTGTGGCAGTGGCAAAGGCAGCTGTGCGTCAGTGTGCCACTGCTGAGAGGTGCTTCATGGGGAGGCAGGAGATGTAGTGCTCAGATTCAGTTTGGCACATGCTTCATTTTTGCCTGACACCCAGCCTAATTACACCTCTACAAAGGATAACCGTCCATACTCCTCTATTACCATGATAGAAGGGCTGCAAATGAATTCCAGACGTAGTAGTGCTGATTCAAGACCAGGAAGGGCAAGCAGCAAAATATGACATGCATGAATTTTGGTGGGTTTTTTTCATATCTGAGGTCTGATGGCTGAGGAAGCAGGACTACCCGCTGGCTTGTTGCAGGAAGGAGTCTCCCACGGCGAGCCCATAGCTCCCCAAAGCATGGGGGCTGCATGGCAGCGCCTACTGTTCAGCAAGAACTTGAATCACAGTAATGATGCCCGCGCTTCCTCTCCTGCGCAGCTTGTCATGCCATACCACGCCACTCCCACCCCAACGTCCCTCCTCGCTTCCAGGCCTCAGCCACGGCAGCCCCACGCTCCCCTCGGCACCCCCAGAGAGGGGAAGGCTGGCTCCTGCACTCATCCTGGTACAAAGGGGAATTGAAATGTGCAACCAGTGCCAGGGGCAGAGAGCTGGCAGCCGGGGAGGTGACAGTTATCACACTACGCCACAGCACTCGTGTGTCCTGTGCTCCCTAGAAGACAATGACACCAGACCCATGGTGCCCTGTCCCATCCCTCCCACTGCCCTTGCCAGAAGGACCTCAGCAGCTCGCCTGAAGAGCTGGACGCATCTGTTGATGATGCATCGCCTTGGACATGCCTTTTTCTCCCATGTCCAATTCTGAGGGCTCACTGCTACCACAACTCCATGGTAACCCATCCGAGTGACAGTATGTGCACAGTAATGCTACAGCCACACATCTGAGCTTGTCTCCTTCGCCCCACAGCCTTACTGACACAGCACGAAGGCTCTCTTTTAGCAAAAAAGCAGCAAATATTCCCATGATTCCCAACGTGCTAACATCCAGCAAAAATTAACACAATCATTTCTTCAGGGAGAAGGGCGAGCTGCCTGTTCGCGTGGCTGCAAATCCCACGTGCCTGAGCTTCACCTGCGATGCCAGGGCTTGCCATCCTCCAAGCCCACGGCAGAAGAAAGTCATGCAGCCCACATCGACATGAAGTAAAATTAGCTTATTTGTTGTTCTTAATACACTGGTAAGGCTTCCACAAGATGTCAGCCTAACTAAATGACAACGCTAGCCTCAGGGTGCAATTCTACTTTTCCAGTGTGTAGGTTTAGCAGGAAAACCAGTTCTTTTGTTGCTCGAGGAGTGGGGTAAGGGAGAAGCCCCCACGAGGGTTATTGAGTCCTAGCAAGCTTATTCCCGAGGCAGACATGCCATCTCCCCTCTCTGTGTTGCACGTGATGATCCAGGCCGTTACTTTGAAACGCCCGTTCTGGCAGAAGTCCCCAGATGGCACTCGTACATGTTTTTCCTCAGCATGGAAGTGAGTTTGAAGTCTCAGGTTGCATGGGTTTTGCGGGCAGCCGGGGTTTATTTCCAGCCTATTATGCCTCGACACCCCAGGCAGCTCCCAAGGAACATTGTGAATATTACTGCAGAGTTCCAGACTTAAGAGAATCAGATGCACACTTTTGGTAATATCTGTTATTTCACGACAAGTGCACATAAAAACATGTTTTGCTAAGAAAAGCACCCATAAAGTTCACGTTAACAGTTTCCCAAACAGGAAACTCGCTGGCAAGGTGCTAAATAGCCCTTGTTTGGTTACGGGCCAAAGAATGGAGAGCTTTAGAAAGGAAGCAACTTACCGTGTTTGAACATTAACTCTTAACTCTGTGCCAAATTACACAATCTTCATGTGGGAGGTATCTACCAACAGATACTGATGCAAAAAAGCGAAACATTTCCAAAAGATACCTAATTTCAGCCTTCTGGTAATAGCCAAAAGAGGAGAGGAATAACATTTGACCTTATAGCCGTTGTCATTTTATTAATGACACCCTCTGGAATGTTGTTTTAAAGTGTTATGTTATCACATTTAAATGTTACTGAAATTCAAATCAACACTTTAAATGAGGATTGTGCCCCAGATGAGCTGCTCCAGGAAGTGCAACTGCAGGTACTTCGGTGCAGTGATTCCATCAGGCAGCTGACAGCTAAAGCTGGATTTCTGCTTCGGTACTTCTGGTCCAGTGAACATTAAATGTGAAGAAACTCTTTAAACAGGTAATTTCTTTGCATGTACTTCTTTCACTCTACAGTAAATGTGAAAATATTTACTACAACAGAGCAATTTAAGAAATTTATCTAGTATTTCCTAATTTGCTTTATCACTAAAAATAGTTACTTTCCTGATGGGCTGGGGGGTGGGTTTTTTTGTCTTGCTTTGGGTTTGAGGTTTTGTTTTCAGAGTTCACCTTCCCCATCCCTTTACTTTCCACTTAGCACTTCCCTTCAGTCTGCTCAGGAGGGGACAGCCCACCACAGAAAGAAGTACCACAGTCAGTATTACAGTTACACCCCGGGACAGTGAAGGGAGAAGCAGGCAGAAAATAGCAAGTCTTGGTTTAAATAAGTACCTCTAAAGGACCAAAGCTTAATAACAAAGGTAAACGGCCATTTTATTTTAAAATCTTCTTTTGACACAATTCATCATCTTCCTCCATTAGCACGGAAAGTTTCTCATTCTCAGCTCATCTCATATCTTGAGGTTGTAAGCGATACCTCGCTGCTACAGAGCAAACATTTTCAAGTGCTTTCTACTACATTATTGCTTTATATCTCAAGGTGAAAATAAAAAAGCTTATCCAAGTTGCTTGGAGCGGGAAGCTACCACCCCCCTGCCTCATCCACACTGAGTCAAGGCCAGTGCAGCTGCTCCGAAGGCTTTCCTGCGCATGCACGCAAAAATCCTGACTAAAACCTTTAAAAAAAAAAAATTAAATCAAGTCTGTTCATTTACCTTTCAGTACCAGCTGTCCCAGAGGAGAGTTTGCTCCACACAAAAGGGCAATGAACTTTTAAAACAAGCAGCCATGACAGCACATTTGCCTCCTCCACGCTGTGCGGCCAGAGACCGGCTGGGCTGTAGCAGCATGGACAGATTTGCAGGGTCCCCACTTCTGCAAATGCAAATTTCTGCAACTCTAAAACATATGAAGTAACGGTTACAGACCTACACCGCAGCGAGATGCTAATGGGAGTAATGTCCCCCCCTTTCACAGGGGGCATACGACATGAGAACATAATCGGCGACCGCAAGGAAGCCCCCAAACTGCACTGAGCCCCGATGGTAAATGCCAACCTCACGACTTGCTCTCCTCCCCTCCGGTCTCCAGGAAGAAGCAAGTACAAAAGCCATCATTTGAGAGGTGGGAAAAATAGATTTTCTAGTTTCATAACTGCATGCTGTCAAGCTGGATTCCAATTAAATTTTTCCTGTGCTGTAGCGCAAGCTTTGCTTTTTCCAGAAATTTCTCATCGCTTGAAATGTTCGCTCCTGTCCTTTGCTCCCGGGCTGCGTGCTATACTTTCTGACACACCACCTTCATCAAAACGCCTGTTCTCTCCCTGTACCACTTTTGCAGGGACCACAGGCGCACACAGTTGTTAGGCTGCCAAATCCCTCTCACCTCTGTGAAAAGCTGATGCTAACCAGCATCCTCCATTCAAACTGTGCATATTTTGCATCTAAAAGTTCCTTCTACGCAGCGATATTGAACAGAAAACTGGCAGCAGCCTAGCACTAAGGCACTTCCAACTGCAGCTCTGCGCTGCTTTTAACGCCGGCTGAATACAGCCGGCACAGATGTAGGAGGGGGGGAGCAGGGGGGTGCAAGTCTTTCCTAGTCTTTCTATCGTGGGGATGAAGGACTCCTACCATTGATCCCCCCCCCCAATCAGTGGTCTTTAACACAATCACAGTATGCACCACAATGCTTTAAAACAGCAAAGCTTCTGGAAAACCCAAACAAAAGGAACGTCACCAGGTGACGTCAGTCTATATACAGCCCTGTGTGGTCGCAGCGCATAAGCAAATCCATTCTTGTACCGCTTCCCTGAAAAGCTTTTCAGTAAATGCACTCATGCTACTACAGGAGCTTCTCTCAGCAATAAGCCACCCATCTGCCATCAACAAGTTAGGACTAAAGGAAGCCACAGCTGCGGAAAAAGAAAACGTGAGCTTCAATTAAACAGCTGAGCAGCCACAGAGGATGAAAACTTGTATTAAGCGTTGATTTAAAAATTGCAGACCTGCCAGAGGAGATCAAGCCGGTGATTTCAAAAGGAATATTCCAAGAGAGCATTGTGGATTCAATTTTGCACTAATATCAAAGGACAGTAAACCCAGTTAATTATTCAAAGGCTGTCTTACATTAGAGCCTTTCACAGACTCACTGCGTTGAGTCTAAAACTACGACTGAATGCAACCTCCAATGTACTCAAAAGAATGGGTAAGTTCCTGCGTTTCTATATACCTTGTATAATGAATGACCGGCTATGCTTTAAAGGAACAGTTAGGGGCTAAAGCAAATTTTTCTGCACTGAACCTTATTTAAAAAAAATAATGTTTTCCGATTGTGACACTGTAATCCTCCGTAATAGAGATAAAGACTCCTCCTAAGTGTAATATCCAAGTATTGCGTGTTTTGTAGTAAGTTGTTTCTTGCATTTAGTATTTAGCTTGTCGGAAATGCATGGCAATGTTATCTGCAGTGAAATCTTCCATCATGATGTTCAAAGTATACTGATAAGGCTATCCTATCTTGTTGTTTTCCTAAATTATATTCTGCAGGCTTACATTTCAAGTGGCCATTAGGGGCTCGTATGCTGGCAGCACTATATGCAATGAGTATGGTTTTAAAAATGCTGCCTGCCTTGGGCATGGCTTGTCCACCAAAATGTCGCTGTGAGAAGCTGCTCTTTTACTGTGACTCTCAGGGGTTTCACTCAGTGCCAAACACCACTGAAAAGGGCTCGCTAGGTTTGTCACTGAGGCACAATTATATTTCTGAACTTGAAAGGGATCAATTTGCAAGCTTCAGTCAACTTACTTGGCTTCACTTAGATCATAATCAAATTGCAACAGTCAGAGAAGATTCTTTTCAAGGACTGTATAAACTTAAGGAATTAGTCTTAAGTTCCAACAAAATCTTTCATTTGCCAAACACAACTTTTAGCCAGCTGCTTAACCTGCAGAATTTGGACCTCTCTTTTAATCAGTTATCCTCTCTGCACCCTGAGCTCTTCTACGGCCTTCGCAAGCTACAGACCTTGCACTTGCGGTCCAACTCCCTGCGGACCATCCCAGTCCGCCTGTTCTGGGACTGTCGTAGCCTGGAGTTCCTGGATTTGAGCACAAACCGCTTGCGAAGTTTGGCTCGCAACGGATTTGCGGGATTAATCAAGCTGAGGGAGCTTCACCTAGAGCACAACCAGCTGACAAAGATTAATTTTGCTCACTTCCTCCGGCTGAGCAGCCTGCACACGCTCTTCTTGCAGTGGAACAAAATCAGCAACTTGACGTGTGGGATGGAGTGGACCTGGGGCACCTTAGAAAAGCTCGATTTGACTGGAAACGAAATCAAAGCCATCGACCTAACAGTATTTGAAACTATGCCTAACCTTAAAACCCTCCTAATGGATAACAACAAGCTCACCACTCTGGATTCCAAGATCCTAAGTTCGCTGACGTCCCTCACCACCGTGGGCCTCTCCGGCAATCTGTGGGAATGCAGCCCAAAGATCTGCGCCTTGGCCACATGGTTAAGTGGCTTCCAAGGTCGGTGGGAGCACTCCATCCTCTGCCACAGCCCCGACCACACCCAGGGAGAAGATATTCTGGATGCAGTGTATGGGTTTCAGCTTTGCTGGAATTTATCAACTGTTGTTACGCCTGTGGCTACCACTTACGCAGATCCGACAACCGAGTACACGAAAAGAATAAGCTCTTCTCATTTCCATATGGGAGACAAAGAGATTCCAACTACGGCAGGCATGGTCGTTACCACCGAAGAACATTTCCCCGAGCCAAACAATGCCATCTTCACTCAGAGGGTAATTACAGGAACAATGGCTTTATTGTTTTCTTTCTTTTTTATCATTTTTATAGTGTTCATCTCCAGGAAGTGCTGCCCTCCCACATTAAGAAGAATTAGGCAGTGCTCAATGATTCAGAACCACAGGCAGCTCCGATCCCAAACACGGCTGCATATGGCAAATATGTCAGACCAAGGACCCTATAACGAATACGAACCCACCCACGAAGGACCCTTCATCATCATTAATGGCTACGGACAGTGCAAGTGCCAGCAGCTGCCGTACAAAGAATGTGAAGTATAATACCTACATGCCATCACAAATTAAATCAGATAAGTAACCTATTTTAAAATTGTAGGGGACCTACATCAGATTCTAATTTTTACAAATGTTGACATAAAGCCTAATTTTCCAAGCTACTTAATGGAAACATTGTTTATGGAGTGGTGCGGTATTTTTTATTTTTAAGTTTTTTAAAAAATAAATCCATAATATTTTCAGTGTTAAAGAAGCAATGATTACATTAAACTTGCACTCCTAATGTTTAAAAGTCTAAAAAGATGCTCACCTCAAACTATGTAAAATGTTTCATGTTATGTAATTATATGGCTGTGTGTAAACATTTATACCCAAGTCTCCATATTCTACTTTTTCTAATGGAAACAGTCCGCCGGGAAGGATAGTGGATATCTGTACAGAGATCTGCGGGGGGGACATACGCTCCGTTTGTTCCACTGCAGCTGTAGGATCCCAAACGCTCCAGCTGGCTCCGTTCACTTTAAAGGCAGCCGTGGAGGAAGATTTTCCTCCTCTGATAATTTCACTCCAGTGAAAAGGGGGAGGGGAAACAGGGGGAAAAAAAAAAAAAAAAANGGATTTAAGTGCATTGGGAACCAGTGAATTCATTTTAACTACAGTTTTCCTATCTGCATTCATAGTTTGGCTTGCTTGAACGGACCTTGCTAAAGCTCCCAACAGATACAGAAAGGAGCAGTTCACACGGTCACAAATTAGCAGGACGATCACAAATCAGCAGGACGACTCTCCAGGCAGTCCCAAAGTAGGCATAGCTTATTTAGGAAAGCTCAGTACGACGGGATCGATTCTAAATATTAAGTGCATTCAATTCTTATCGGCTCTCTGGTTTGACTTGATGATGCTTTTCATGAATTCAGGCTAATTACTTACGATGATGAACAAATGGCATTTCAGCACCTTTTCATGTGTAAATACACTTACTGCAAGTTTTTCTTAATTAAAAGTAAATATCAACTGGGAGGTTAAGGAGAAGAGGGAAGGAAGGAAGGAAGAAGCCTCTCTTTGTCCCCCCGCTGCCCCCCCAGCTGAGGCTTCCTCTCGCCTGGAAGCTATTTTAATGCACTAACTCCACTGGTTTCTCTGGAGACAGAATTAGCCCCTGTAATATAAGCTCTCACTTGTCCTCCTGCTCCAAAATTCAAGGTAATTACCAGTTTAAAAAAAAAAAAAAATCACCACAAAACAAAACGTACCTCTTGATAAGTTAGGAAAATACAATTAGTTCATAGAATAGTTCACTGAAAAATGTTTTGTTTCTTACTTGATATGGGACAGAATCTAAACTAGTGTGCCGTTTTTAAAAAAAAACGGCCATATATAAATATATATACACACACACCTCATTTTTAAGGAGTAATTTGGTTTCTTTAGCCAGAAGTACCATATTGCTATTTATACTATATTANTTTTAATATATATATATACACACATGTACGTATAACTAAAAAAAAAAAATGTGTTGTCCAATGCTGCAGTGTTAAACAATTACCAGCACACACCGACGAAGAAAAACTCCTCAGTGTTGACATACCTTGAACAAATCAGTAATTACAGTATGCTAATTGTGTTGTACTAAACTATTCCGCCAACTTTTTAAAACAGAAAAATCACTGCATAAAAATCTGTTTGCTATTTCACTCTGCTTTTATATATCTGTATTACCACTTAGTGAGGTATTTAGGGTGCAATTATACAACAGTTTGATGTTTTATTGTGAAATGAATTCGTCCAAGGCAATTATAGCAAGCTAAGTGTGACTTCTGTTAAGATTTTACATAAAGATTTTTCAATTACTGGTTTTGAAGATATTAATTTGCATCATTTGACTTTTACAAACAGCACCCTTATTATAAAACAAATATTTTGTTTACTTCCTGCGACTCTGTACTTTAATGGAAGAGATTCAGTGAAGCCTAATGGTTTTCCATAGAGAAACCCTCGTAACTGTTTCTACTACAATGAGCCGATTTACACCTATTCTAGGAAATCAATTACTGCTTTTAACTGAATACAATAAATCCTGCAGGGCAGGTGGACAAAGAGCAAATATTCTGTATGACTAAATCCCACATGAGCCAGAAGGCCAGACCTAAGCTGATAAATACAAAAATGTACTGGTATCTGAGGGTATTTAGCTGCTTGTGGAAAAACTTGCTTTGTTCCTTACTACCAGATAGTGCTCCCAGCTCTTCCCTTACGTCCAGGCTCCTGCTCTGCTGCAGGCAGGCGAGCGAGCATGGCTGTCTCAGCAGCACCCTGCCCCTGCCTGCGCACCTCCCTTACCTCATGTTCACTAACATCACGCTCTGTGCCAGGGGGAAATGGAAAGCAGACTACTTTGGGGTTTGATTTCCAGGTACAGCTGTAGGGTACCAGCAGAGACAAAGTTATAACTGAACTCACTAGTTATCCTGGCAGCCAAATAATCATGCTACACTATCATCAACCATCAGATGTCAATACTGAACTCTGGTGTCCTCAGATGCATTTGCAAGAAGGAATTCCACCTTTCTCCTCCACGCTCCACCCTTGCTGCAAGACAGCTCCAAAGGTATCATGTCAGTCTTCCACATGGTAATGAGAAGTGGCCACTTGACTGAAGCGATGAGGAGGTGCTTTCCCAACACCCCAGCTCTGCGCACAAGCCCACTCCACCTTTATTAGCTTATAATTATGCCCAAGAAGAGTAAAGACAGATGTTCCAGCAATGCTGGATTTAATCCTCTTCTCCACCCCAGGCACTCAGACCAATTTTCCAAGCATTAAAACTCTGTTCCAGTGACTCTCAAAGCAAACACACCCAGTCACCCAACTTCTCTCCCCCACCAGTATCCCCAGTTTCCACTGGTCCTGCAGCACGGCCTTGGCTCGCGGAGCAGGAGGTCAGCCCACACAGCCTAGCACCGCACTGCTCCATTTTACTTTGACTCTACTACACACGAACACGCAGCCGATCTCCCAAATGCCATGGTTTATGTCTGCCATTTCCAAAGCCATTTGTTGCCAGGTTCCAGGCGTAAGCAAAGCAATTCTGCAAACATTACAGTTAGGGTAACAGGTATCATAAAACTCGCAGAATGTCAAATGCTAGCAGTGAAGTCAACTTGAATTCCCTTAGGAGGGACAGCAAACGGCAGGCAAAGCCATCGCTCTACACAAGGACATAACCAGAGGCTGTTAATTTTTGTTTTATTTTTTAATTTTTTTTTTAAAGGTACTGTCTTCCATTCTCAATCACTTGTGACTCTTCCAGGCAAGGAGGGTGTTGTAATAATTGTGTTAGTCAGCAGTCTCTGATTTATTTTGTATATGGAACAAGAACCACGGTGATTTGGTTTAAATTCATCGTGTTTCAGTATGAGCACTGCCTAATGACAAAGTGTTATTAACTTGCTCTCCCTAAATACCATCTCTGCTGCACAGCCACAGTTTCTACAGATACTAAATGGCATTATAGGTGCTTCACCACCTCTAGGCACAGCCGCATGCAAGTGTTCAGGCCCTTCCAGAAATCAAAATTTCTTCTGCTGCTCTCAAGACCCTCATCCCACCCAAAGACCTCCTCCAGCCTCACTGATCTCCAGCCAGCTTTTCCTCTTGCCCATCCTCACGTCAGTGAAATGCAAACCTAGCGGCACAAGTTCAATTTTTGAGTCATCATACTGGAACAGGTCTGAATTAATGCTTTCAGTTCCCCTCTCGTTAGTCGCTCTGCATTAGATCATCGTTTAAATGCACACAACTAAAAATGACTCGATAAAGAGTAAAATGGGTTAGCGTTTAGTCTCCGCCTGAAGTGTTCCTCTGCACAGAGCTCCCATTTCCTATCAGATGGAAACATAATTAATGCCGCTGTATCAATGTTTGTTTTTGTTTGCTTTTCCCCAAGCAGAAATTATCTGATTTTTCAGCGATAAGCCTAGCCTGCATGCAAATCAAAGCATCTGAGCTTATGTCCCATTACCCCCCTTAGAAGACAGTGGCCTATTGCTAATACATAAAATCAGAAATATCCAGTGGCTTTAAACTAGAAATCTGCACTACACACTTATTTTTTAATGTGTCTAAGTTGATTTCTGCGCTACTTTAATGAAAATAAAGTTGATTTCATTTTGTGATCGGCGCAGCTATCAAAATCCATCTGTTCAGCCCTATGAAATCTACCCAGTAGCTGAATTCCATCTTTCTTACGGAGTTTTCCATAAAAATTAAAAGTTCAGAGAGAGATACAGTATTTCTCCTACTGCCAAAAAAGGAATAAGGAGACAACAAAAATCAAAGGCAGTTGCAGAGCGGCAGCTCCTCCCTCCCCACGCCTCTCTCCATTGCGGAGTCCTGGACACTACAGCCAGCGCCAGGCTTCGCTTGGTAAGACGTCACGCTGGCAGGATGCTTGAATTTCCAGACGACTCTGAAAGGATCTTTAGCATTTCACATCTCACATCAAAACCTTTTGAGAGGTATCGAGGGAAAGGTAACAGAAGCTTTGATGGATATCATCAAGCCTCAGACAGGGTGAAACTTGTGTTATCTAAGGGCAAAACACCAGCCAGCTTGCGCACCTCTGGTGTAAGCAATGAAAAGCTGCACCTGCTATCCTTCAACCACTCCTTTGGAAAAA
>VZSZ01007522.1:351964-364832 GCA_013398815.1 Ibidorhyncha struthersii
CCACCCCCCCAACACACATTAAACCCCAACCCACCCCATTTTTCTTTTTACCATCATGAAAACATTAGTGAGTGAACTATTCTACCAGAGATTAAAAAGGAGTCTTAGATGCATTGTATTTAAATGATGTTTTAAGAGCCACTTTCTGGTGGGAGGGGGCGTAAGTAATGGAGTAAAACCAAGTGCAGTGTACAGAAAAATTTTGTTATTAAAATTGTGTATACTGTAAAACTGAATTTGCCTCTTTCTTCCTCCCTTTTTCAAACAGAGGTGTCAAAAGCTCATTCTTTCATAATACATAAAGACCAGTCTACATTCTCTGCAATATAAGAGCGCATCAGCACTACCCAAAGCACACAAGTCAGGTTTGCCATAATCATACCAAATACGGCACTTTCTGTTTTAGTACAGTAAGTGAGCTGGTCTGCATGGGTTCTTCTCAAGCAAGATGTCTCCTGACTAGCAAGAATTGTTTGTATAACCAAGATGAGAGAGCAAAAGCCAAACTCTCAGTCCTTGAGACTGAACCCCTGTGCGTACCCGCATCAGGAACAGCGCAGGCAGTAGCATCCTCTCCAGCGCGCCAGCGTGAGTCTTGGCAGGACCCGGCAGCGGCTGGCTGCAGGGCTGCTGAGACCTGGCTCTAACCACGGGTCTTCCCCTCAGGTCGCATGGTAGACCAACCGTTGGTGCCAGGCAGGAACGTGGCGTTTCCAACAGGACCACCTCGCCAAGAATTTAGCAAGGACAAACAATCCGTATCGTTTAGAGACGCCAAACTAGCAAGACATCACTTCAGCTCTGAATTACAGCCATCTAGAAAGTGTCAGAAGTACATTCCCTGTACAAGAAATGTTCTTTATGTGGGCTACTGCAACAAACGTACTGTTCAAAGTCACGGTGCTTCAATAACATGAGAAAGATCTCTGATTTAGAGAAGTGACAAGTTCAGGGACACAACCCAAAAGCCTTGATACAGCAGCTGAACAAAAGCTCAAGTCTCAGGATGTTCGAAGATGATTACACGCACTGAACTGCCAGCTAAAAATCATTTTAGTAACTAAGCCTTAGCTGCATTTACTTTTTTGCAAAAGGTTTGGCTGGAACAAGTTCTCAAGGGTTTTAAATGTCAGTTGGCTAACTGCCTCTCAAATCCTTCTAATACTTCAAAGCAGCACATGATAAATCTATTTTCTTAAACTCTCAGAGAGGCTAATTTTAAGATTAAAAGCACCTCTCTCAAATGCAAAACCAGTTGTTTTCAGGAGCAAAGGTAAGATATCTAAGAGAAAAAAATGGTATTCTGAGTGTACTATGCAAAACCTTTAAATCCAATTAGTAACAAGGAAATGTCAACATCACTAGCAATTTACTTTTAGATGTAGGCTGTGTTAAGACAACAACAACAAAAAAAAAAAGAGTCTTAAGAATCTGACCGGAGAGGACTGCACAAATGAACTGAAAATCACAGCACATCTGGGAAAGCGCCAACTCCCTCCTCCGTTGAGTGTACAGGCCAAGGGACAGAATTCAGTGCAAGTGTTCACCCAGCACAAAACCCCAAAGGTAATATTAACTGTAATCTGTCCTTACAGAAAAAAGCTTTACAAATCATCGTTACCTAATCAACAGTTTCATGACTGTTGAGATAGTAGGAAGACAATTGTACTATAATCAGTTAAAGCTCTGTCATATTTGACATCAAGAACCATGTGCTCTGGGAGTTATCCCATGTAACACAAAAAAATTACTACAATTGCCTCATTCACAAAGTTCCATATTTATTTCTGTGATGAAGAACTAAAGAGGTTTGGCTACTGAGGGCATTCAGCAACCGGTTCTGCGCTTAGAGTTAACCAAAACATTATTTTGTTCTTCTGCTGGTTTTCATCAACAAGGTCTAAGAAATTTGACTTGTTCTTCTTTCTCAGTCTGCTAAAAGAACAAGACCAAAGACTTAAATATACACAAAAATCATGAGACCTTCTGAATTGGCAGCATAAGAAACAGTAGCTAGGTGCTGAACGGTGAGCAGAGGGGAGCGTATCTCCAGTTAAATACAAGGTCTTCTCCCCAGTATGTACCACAAACACTTCCAATACACACACAAGCAAAACTAAGTGGTATTCTCTACTACCAGGACATTTTAGAAACTACTAAGTCTTCCTTTTTTAAAAGCAAAGTATTTATTTTAAATGCCATTCAAGTAACTTACCCCTGTTTTCTCCCAGCAGGCTCTACTACTTGTATGTTGAATACTCAAGCAAACTAGACACAGAAAGTGCCGTTTTTCTTTTCTACCAACCGTTACCCCTAAAGAGTGTGCAGCGTGTCCGCTGTTTGGTATCGGTGCATTATGCTTTATACCAGTTTAAAAAAGCAGCCTTATTTCATGAAAAGTCTTGAAGTAAGCAGAAAAGGTTCATCCATCAAGAAGGTTCTTAAATAATGAACGGGTCATAATTCTTTACAGTCAAAAGCAATTAATTTTCTGTATTATAATCAGGAGAATAAATCTGAAAAAAATCCATTCTAATGGCTCTGAATCTGAAGGTAGTGTTGCAGCTGAATTTTTAATCTTAAAATACAGGAGCAATGAGGACTTCTGCTGTTTAAACCAAACAGAACAGCTTTACTGCATATTTAATAGGTAGAACGGGTTCTGCGAGACTGCATGAGATTAAAGACAGCACTAGATATGGGAAACGCATTTCAAGTAGAAAGGTCCTTCCAAGATCCTTCTCAACTGTACAGCTACAAAAACTCTGGAAATGTCTTTTATGAAGTGTACAGAATACTGCAGAAAAGCTTATTGCAAAAAGTAGCTTTACTTGTATGTTTGCAAAAAGCTCAAAATATTGAGAGGCATGTTAATGCGGAATCCAGCTCAACCCTACAGCTAGTAGTATTATTAGGATGCATTTGCTCTCTTCCCTTTAACTAGCTCCTAAATAATCCATCACGGATCCAGAACCTCTGCCTCAAAAGCCATGTGCCATTAGCTGGCACTATCAATTTCTACCCTCAAATAGATTGCTTCAACCCTGATACCCCCTTAAGTTTTTAATCTTTCAGAGAAGAAAGAACTGTAAAATTAATAGAGCTCTTAGTGGAGCTAATAATGACACAATCTGTTAGCAGTGAGAAGACGGGAAAGGGGACAGGGACACCCACTACAAGTGAGTTTCCATCTCTAAAGGCACCACACAACAGTTAATGAGGGGAGAACACATATGCATTCCCCTGCGCTGCAGACGCTTCCAGAAGCTTTGTTAAGCATCTCTGCTTTGAGTAAGTCAGATTTTAGCCACCCAGGCTGACTCACCTGACCCAAAGGGAGTCACACAGTGAACATCCTCAGCACACACCTATCGAAGGATGCAAGCCGGGAACAAACCACTAAGAAGGGGAAAACAACACAACAAAACAGTCTGCAAGCCCCCGGGTCAAACCATATACCTCTCATTTAAAGAGCAAGAGATATTAAAGCATCATCTATGTTGTCCTCAGGATAAGACAACATGCTTCAGTAAAGACATGCGACTACTTATTGATCGAGTCTAGCCCTGAAGCACGCCATCCCCAAACAAACAGCAACATCTGTTGTGCCAAGGTCTACAGAGACTTCGGATTAACTCCATGCTTGAAATTCTGGTTGAATAATTAAAAGGTTAAGGAAATCCTCCTCAGTCTTTCCAGATGATCCTGAAGATGGAACTAGCTGCGTGGCTGTTTCGAGGTAGGACAGACACCTAGCTCAGTGCCCAGGGGAGCAGCATGCCACTGCAAGGCAGACCCGGAGCACAGGCAGCCAAGTTAGATAACTCCTAGTGACAGCTGGAAGCTCTGTAGGTATCACGTGTGTATCTTTAGGGTTCAGACCTTCAAGAATTTAAAAGCCACAGGGCAGGCAGGAAGAGAAAACCATCTCTAGTTTATATGCTTCTCCACGGACAACCGGTTTAGCTCTGGGACATCCATTAGCACCACAGCAGCTGCGGAACTTGGAAATAAGAGAGCTTTGACGACATGACAGATGCCTTTTGCCTCCAATTAGCAACCAGTCCTAAGACACCAGAAACTTCAAGAAAGGCTAAGGTTAAACATTTGATTAGGTTGAACTACAGAAAAAAAAAAATACAGTAAGCTTTGGCAGGTACTTCATCTCTAACATGATAACTACGCTCCCGAGCAAAAAAAAAAAAAAAAAAAAAAACACCCAAAAAAACAACAACACAGATACCTGTGACAAGTTACAGTAGCCTACAGTGACAGTCAACTTTTAGATGTCTGTACAACCTTTACTGAAATTACAAAGTAGCATGCTCAGTGCCCCATGTGTAACAAACTTTTGCCAGGTATTACCTCTGCCTGGGAGTGGAGAGCGAGTTATCTAAACCAGCTAAATTATGACAGTCCTTTGGATAAGGGACATCTGCTGCCCATAGTTAAAATAATTAAACACCCACATAGCCCACCATGTAACATAATGTAACAATGAAATCAGGGCTGAGGCATTTCAGATATTTACAGACCACGCATGCAACTTCAATATACCTTCAGCACTGGGAACTGCTGAACAAGCTGCAATGCCTCTTCCACTCCAAGTTTTGGATTTGTCAGTGATGTAGGTATTTGTTGACAAATCCGAAACTTGGCGAAAACTCACCATTTTGTTCCAAATCTGAGAAGTGTTTATGGAATGAATTCAATGCTCCTGCTCCCATACTGCAGAGATGTGGCCTTACCAGCAAGGACCAGCACAGCAAACGCCACTGTCACACAGCAAGGTTTCTCCTGCAAAGAGCACTTGCACCAAAGCAGTAACGTTACATGGAGACTTGGAACATGAAAGCACTCAGCACCCTCCTCTAACACAGCTCGCGTCTACTCCAGGATCTCCCCGTGACTAACAGCTGTCTGACAGCATGCCGTAAAACACGGCGGACAAATGAAAGCACTGACAAAGTGGAAGACTACTCCAGTGCACCACACAGATAAATTTCAGGGATATTACCCCTTCATATCTCCAACTGTCTATGGACAACAATTAACTTGACAAAGCATGCCAATGAGAGTGTCCAGAGACACATGAAAAAGTTTTATACTACATTCAAATGAGCTGATGCTACTAGACCGCAGACTGCTTTCTTCTTCTTAGTGGGCACTCGATCATTTGAATATACCACAGTAAAGCTGCATCATCAAAATAGAAACTTTCCGACACCTAGTTTTGCTGTCCATTTATTCAAAACTAGTAATCTTCATCAATCAAATTAATAAGTGATCATCAGCCTTAAAAAACAGTTTCAATTGTTTATGCAGACCCAGCTACACTGCAGCACTTTCTGTTCATGGCAACTCCTCTGACTTCAACCTGTGTTGTAACAGTCAAGAACAAAATTCAGTCTGTACTCACTGACCATCAGACACCCACTGGGAGCCATGAAAATACAAGGGGACCACTCCAAAAAGATGAGGTTACGTAACTAACAAGACAACCCAAACACCCCAATTCCTCTAAAAAATTAATCACGCACACATATGCAATGAATTAAAAAATATAATAGAGATGTGACACAGTAAATCCACAGGAAACAATATGAAATATATGCAACCAGTGATCCTGGGGTACTAACCAAAAGCAATATTTAAAAATCAAAATTAAATCTCACCCCAACCACTAATGGGGAAGTTTACCTACGGAGGGCAGAAAAAATTCTAAACATTCAGTTTCAAGGAGGATTTAGGCCTCTGCAGATGGGAATCTGCACAGAGAGTTTCAAGAATATAGATTAATACCTTAGTAACAGACTCCTCTGTTATTATGTTAACAAATAACTTGCTATCTTTATCTATATAAAAGTACACGGGCTCTGAGCATTACCATCTTAGCCTAAACCTATGTCTGTTTTAAATCGTGTGCCTACTACTTTACAACTGCCTTTTTTGGAGCTTTTTACCCACTACCAGCAGCAGGTCATCCATCTTGCACTTTCAGGCATGTCCTGGTCGTCTAAACCTCCGGCTAGTCTAAGTATTGCTTAGTTGCCATAAATTGATTTAAATGGGTAAACTAAGCTAAAATATTACTAACTTTAATCCGGGAGGGGGTGGGGTAAGGTGATTTTGAATAATTACTATATAGTCGCTCCTACATTTGCTTATGCAAGACAAGTGTTTTAAACTACTGAAAAGAGTTAGAACTAAATGACAAGTCCCCACACTTGATGCAGACTGCTCAGAGACACAAGGTGCAAAACATGATAAAGAACGAGAACAGCTTTCAGAGATCTGAGTCAGGGGAAAAAGAAAATCCACACCATTCTGAGCAGAAAAAAGGATGACTTTGTGGTTATTGAAAGAGCTTCTATCAAGGCCATTACACAGCCTGATTTCTGTTTTGACAAGTGGTTTGGTTCTTTCTTTTTTTATGTAATGCAGTTATCATCAGGAAAGGCCTATTTTACTAGTATGTTATCAAAAGCATTCCACTGCCTTTGAAACAGATATTTCAAATTAGTAACATATTTCCAGTATCTTCACTAATATAAAAACAAAAAACCTCCAAAAGTCTTGCTTCCTCATATGAGAGCTGTAAGTGACAACATCACCCTGCAAGAGTCTGTTCCCTATAAAAAAGGGAACATCAGGGGAACACACAAGTTAGTCTCCCTCCAAATTTCATAACATCTTTTAACTTCAATGGCAGCTGACCAAAATCTTCAGGACTTCTCCAGGCAAAAACCCATTCCTAATCCCTCTAACTTGCTCCAGAATTCCCACTCAAGGGTTTGCTGGGAGCAGTGGAAAATGCAGGGTCTGGTTAGCAGGCACTGGGGCTGGTTTGTAAGCAGTTCACATGTTCAGGACAATCGACTCTTGACCATACAAAATGGCAGATTTCAACCCCAGCCCAGACAGAATCCAGTTATGCACTAACTTGTACATCCATCCACCCACCCACACGCCCCTTGCGCTCCAGCTGCAGGGATAACTATCAATTTCATTCAAATTTCTTCACAGGTAACTGAGCAAGTCCTCTTACAAGCAGTGATGAAATCAAACCTTTAAAATTACTGTACCAATGTATTATTTTGAGGAAAAAAGTGGTATCGCAACAGCACAAAGTAATTATTTTTTTTTTAAACTGTTATTTTCACCTGTGATGTGGGGGAGGAGGGGAAGGGATGAAGAGAGATGTCTGTCTGGTCTGGAAAACAACAGATTCTCAAACATTTTCTACTACTTCTGTACCACTGCCAGGTAAGGCAGCTACTAATGTTCTCTTAAGGCTTATTCTTAAATAAGTTAAGAGCATAGGTTTTATGATACGGAGCACACAGGTTCTATACCTCTGCGACACATTTCCACCACTGAGGCAAAAATATTTACTTATACAGATAAGTAATGGTAGGAAAGTGCCAGGGTGCCAACAAAATCATCCTGTAACAACATGCATCTTTTTCTTAAGAGCTCAAAAGAAAACTGAAATCAGCAAGAATACGTCATATGCTAAACCTGAGTTTTCATTGAGCTGAGTTTTCCTAGTTTCCATTAAATCATGATGCTGGAGCAGAGTTCAGACTCTACTACCAGACTTGGACCCAGCACTAACAATGCAAACAGACCTGAAATCTTTTGCAAAATTTAAGAGGTTTATGTTTCTTGTTACCTTGAACGTGTTTTCTAGTTGAGCTCTGAGAGCCAGGGCGAAGGGCTCTAACTTGCACCTGATGAAGTTTGCCAGGTCTCCCCCACCCTTCAAGCAGCACAATTCCTCCCCAGAGACCTTCACGGGTTGGCAGTTCATGCCTAGTCAACAGATGAGAGGCAGAACGGTGTCTAGGCTCTATTTTACATAACTCCAGATGTAAAGAGGTTATTTTACAGCGGGCTTGGCATCTTACTCCTTCAGCAGTTTGCCAGCTTGTATTCTTTCCTCCCCACTGTGAGTGGGCAGGGTGCATGCCGGTGCTGGGGCTCAGGACTTGGCAACCCAGGTGCAGGCTGCTCCGCTGCGGCCCGTTGCATCTCTGCAGCAGTGATTTCCTCCTGGGCCACCCTGGACCGCAGCCCCAAGCCCCAGCTCCCACCCAACCCGGCAGAGAGCAGAAGACGACTCTGGAATGCAATGGAAAAGCAGCAAGTGGGCACCACACTGCAACAGCCAGCCCCCGCATTCGCACAGCACGGGTCTATGCAGACCCTGGAGGCACACCAGAACTGCTGGTAGAAGCTCTATTTTAAACCTACGGTGTTTCTTCATGCAGCATGCAGGTGAAAGTGACACTGGGTCAGCCCTGATTGCTGTGCAACCAGGTGAGGCATAATCCAGGCTGCTCATGAATGACAACCCAGGAGCTCAAGGAGGGCAGCACAATATTTTGTCAATACTTACAGCTGTTTCCTCACAAGCTATTTTGTTGAATGAGGACTAGTTAGGCTTGGCTACAGGTCAATTCATCTCACTTTCAGTATGGCTGGGTAGATGGGAGTAGCAGAATGGATGGGGGAACGTCTCAGAATACCAAATTAGAGGGACAAAATGCTTCTGCAGGAGCCACGAGACAGCTGCTGGGGCTGGTGAGTAATCCACTACTGCGGAGCCGCCTTTACAGGCATGATTTTTCATTTTGATGTTAATTAGTAACCTTATCTAAAGAATATCTCAAGTTTTTCCTTTGCAAATTACACGAACTAATAGATATATCCAGAAAAATGAAAAGCAGGCTGAAGTTTACACCCGCAGTAATTGTAAGAGCCTTGAAATATTTTAGTTTTTATCATATTTTACATGCGTGTGGAAGGCTTTAGAAATAGAACAACTAAAATTGGAACAACGCAGACCCCTGCAAAACTCCAATTAAAAAGAGTGAGCCAGGACAGCATATGCCCTTTCCAAGAGGAAGAGAAAGCATTATAAATCTGGGAATAAAGCCACCTAACTCCTGGCAAGACAGCTCAGAGAAACAGATAATAAAACAATCCTACCAGTACAGTCATAAGACATTCAAAGCTAGAATTAATGTAGCCTTTATTAGAAATATAAATAGCTTTAGTTTGTGACAGATTTTAAGTATTTCCTGTAGGAAGGGATTCAGCAGCCTTAACCTGCAATATAGCAACAAAACCCCCTAGATACAAAGTTGCCTTCGACAGGAAGCAAAGGGTATTAAAAACTGGAAATAGCATCAAAAGCTGACTAATCGCGGAGGGACTAGCGACCGAGCACCTCCAGCTTCACCAGCACCAAAAAGCACAAGTATCTCCTCTCTCCCTCCCACACGTGCATGTCAGTAGCTTCACTTGCCTCCACAGAAGACAAAACTGCTGGGAAGAACTCCCTCGCTGACCGTGAGTCTCACCCCACTGGTTGCAGTTAAAAGCCAGCAACCTTATTTGCATCACCTCCATTTACCCAAAGCAAGCCACTCACAGAGGAACCCTGACGGATTAAAGACACTAAAAATGTGGCATGCATAACGTCATCCTTTACAGAGACACTATCAAGCCATTATTTACTAAGCTAACTAATTAGCCAGCCACCCTTGCAGATAATGAGAATGCATTAAAGTATTTAAAATTCTAGCACAAGCCTGACACATACAAAGTGGCTGCCCTTCTTCAAAAGAAAACGAATGTCAAAGGAAATAAACCATTTAGGAACAGTCAGCACATCTGAGGTGGAGCGGGAAGGTAGCATCACCTCCAGTAAGCGTTCAGAAAAAAGTAAAGCAAAGCAGAAATCTATGGGACACAGAGGTATTTCACATTTTTATTGTATCAGCCTCTACTTGTAAAGAAATCATTAGACAGATGACTTAAATTAGCAGTAGATAGATGATAAAGCAGCAGCTATTCAAAACAAACAGAATTAATGTACAGAACTGTACAATCTGGCACAGAAAAACAGGGAAATTGAACGTACTTAAGCTGACAGTGATCTGAAAGACCCAGCTGGTTAAATTCAGTTTCACACCAAGAAATAAGCTTTAACTGAATATACACTTCACTGCAGTCAAGTACTGAAAGCACCCTTCCCTCTACACAGGCACTGCTCCAGAAGTCGGTAATATGACCAAAGTCATAGAGCAAGTTTACAACATGCATAAAATAAATTAACACACCTACTGGAAATGACACCAGGAATACTCCTGGGGGATACAAGTTCCCTGTGTGCTTGATATAGTCCTGCTCTTTCAAAAAGATTTCCTGAACTCCAGCTGAGAGTATCCATGATTTATTTGGGTTTTTTTTTGGAGGGGGTGGACATGTCTCCACAGCACTATGAAACTGACTGAGGATAAAAATTGAGAGGAAGTTTGGAGACTTCAGCACCTGCCACCAAAGAGCCAGTTTTATATTCTCTGTAAGTCTTCATGAAAGCACATGGCGGGGGTACCAGGACACGAAGATTTGCTGCTTAATTGCTACCTTTTTTCTACACACATATTCCTCGTAGGATCTCACTCATGTTAGTCACAGTTCCCGTAGCAGAGTCCCACAGCATTTGCAGAGCCAGCAGCAGCCTTTCGGGGTGAAAAGCTGTGTATGACAACACAAGTGGGAGATGAGCAGGAGACCAGCGCACCCTGGGCAGCAATCTCACCTGCAGCTACAATAGAGCTTCAAACCAGCTCCTGCATCACAAGGACATGAAAACTTTCAAGTTTATGAAGACCCTGCCTTCCTCAATTAAAAGATCCCACAGGAAGAAACGTGACCATCTTGTAGGCCATTAGCTCCAAAAGGGTCAACTGCCAGGCGCATGACAGAAGGGCTTTCAATTTCTCTCTTTTTTAAAAACTTCCGTTATTTCTGCATTAACTTCTCGTTTTCTTGGCTTATTTCAGTCCAGTGACCTCTAGAATTGGGATTCTTTGACTCCTGGAGAGGTGCCCAAAAACTCATTCTGCCTCTAAGGAAATTCACAATTTGGCATTTCAGGGGAACAGTATCAAATGATATAGCTGCAGTCGTATTCTGTACTTGACATCAGAGCTCTCCTGTCACCTTCTTCCCCTGAAATGACTCCATAAAGACAATCCTCAAAGGAGAGGTTCAAAGGCATAGCAGGGAAGTGCAAGCAAGCCCCATGTTGCAAGTTTTTCCCTACGCAGTCCAAGAAGCTGACTGGCAAGGCAGGGAAGATACACACACAAACCCACTGAAAAAAGGGAAATGAAATTGAAGCCACGGACACAGAAGCCACCTGGGCAATATCACGTAGCCAGTTGCTCAACCTCTACACCAGTAGAATTAATTGCTGGGGTTTAATTAAGATGTTTTGAATAAAATTCACACATGCTTAAAAGCAATGCACAGTATTAGGTTTAAAAAGTGGGGACAGCATGTAAATGGAGGGATATAACTTGGGCTACCACTGACATTCACAGCTGTAATTCAGCTGCTGGGAAGCCTGAAAAGGAGAAACATGCATCAAGACCTTCCAACACTAGATACACCACAGACTGCGCACTACTAACAAGTCCCAGGATTATCTTCCTACTCAGGATTTTTTTTAAAGCACCATATACCAATGTTGCTAATTAACATCTGGAATGAAGCCAAAACCTGTCAATACAAATGGTCACAAGTTGATATCAGGAAGGAAAAGAAACTTTAAAATATAGGTAAGATGATGAGGGGATTGGAGCATCTTATGAGGAAAGGCTGAGGGACTTGGGGCATTTTAGTCCAGAGAAGGGAAGAGAAGACTGAGGGGGATCTTATCAATACTTATCAATCCTTAAAGGGAGGGTGCCAGGGGGATGGGAAACAGTCTTGTTTCAGTGGTGCCCAGTGACAGGACAAGAGGTAACGGGCACAAACTTGAACATAGGAAGTTCCATCTAAACCTGAGGAGGAACTCCTTTCCTGTGAGGGTGGCAGAGCAGTGGCACAGGCTGCCCAGAGAGATGGGGGAGTCTCCCACACTGGAGACATTCCAAACCCGCCTGGACGCCGTCCTGTGCATCTGCTGTAGGTGACCCTGCTCTGGCAGGGAGTGGGACTGGGTGAGCTCCAGAGGGCCCTTCCAACCCTGACCAGTCTGGGATTCTGTGATAAGTCTCGAGCATACAACGAGGTGTGTTTCAAAGAAGTCGCAGGAAGATACTTCAGGACCTCCAGCATTTCTTAGTATTTCTGTGTGTATTTCTTTTAAGAGAAATTATGCAACTACATTCATACATCAAGACCACACAAAAAAATTTAACAGTACCAGAATTATCTGAAGTCTTGAATAGTTTAAGATAGTAAATGCCCTTAGTCCCCTCAAACTGCCCCTGCGTGCAGCCTCACACTGCGTGGACAAATCTTAAACTGTCATTATAAAGAAAACAAAAAAAACCCCACACAGAACCACATACAAAAACCCAACACAAACACAAAGGTGCCTGCCTTGTTTGTAGGTGGGAACCTTTGTCCAACATTCAATCAACTTAACACAAAGGCAATAAAAAGTACTTTTTTTTTTTTTTAAAGGAGGTCATCTTTTAAATATGAGCCCAAAATACATGTCCTAAAACACAGCAGATGAAAGGCAAGCTAGAAGGGAAGGCTGGAGCAGGCAAGAAGCAGCAAGGGCTAGGTGGCCAGAGAAACCCCGAAGGGCACGCTCAGCTTAGCCTGGCAGAGCTGGTAAATTGGTCTCCAGCCACCAGGACCGACTTGTTTGCATCCCCAAGATCTGTACCTCATCTCTCTCTGCTTATCCCACTGCACACTCCCACATCACCCACGTTTCCTTTGCTCCACAGAGATACTTAGCTCTCCAGATACCATACCTACAAAGTTAAACAGTTTCTAAACCAAGAACCTTTTGTTTTGAAAGCCCCTTTTTATCTGTCCCCCTCCACCCCCC
>VZSZ01007522.1:364853-406974 GCA_013398815.1 Ibidorhyncha struthersii
AGACTTCATTTTCCAAGTTCTTTCCGCAGGTTTCATAAAGTAACTGATAATGTCAATTCAAGTTACATACTCAGTAAGCCACAGATGACAGCACCTCAGGCATACAGAAGAGATTCTGAGCTGAGAAGCAATTTTTTTTTTTCCTGGCCACATATGGCAGCACCCAATGAATGGCAAAAGCCTTTTTTCTTGACAGTCAGAGGTTAACATATATGCAGTATGAGTCAATAATCCACGAAAGGCTGCACATCACGCAACATTTGCATTCAATCTGAAACATACAGACGTTAAAGAAAAATACACACAATTTACGAAAGGAAAAGTTATTTGTGAAAGCAAGCTCAGAACCACACTGCTGCCTTTTCACTGCCTGCTGCTAATTCTGCAAACACCCCATTTTTCCCCTTATGGCTTAATGCCCAGGGAGAACTTTTTTTAATTGGCGCTGAGGAAAAAGCATCTTTTTGCGTACCTTTGCAAGGAAGTTCTTGGCCTGAGACCCTACAGGTTTGTTGCTGTTATTGTAAATAATCCACTCTGAAAGAGTGCCAATTCAGCAAGAATAATTTTTCAGTATACAGTCTCCAAAGTCACGAAGTAAATCTTTTCAAACAGGTTTCAGAAGATTTTTAACCCTGGCATATACAAGTTGTCTCTACTGTTTCTCCTCTGCCCATTTGCCTCTAACTCCTGTCCCCCCTGCTGAAGAAACCTGTCCCTCTGCAGACCAGAAGGAAGCCAAAGTTTTCTCCTCTATTTCAACAGCTTTCCAAGATACAGCTTAACCCGCATCCTTTCCTCAGACATGAGAAGGATTGAGCCACTCTTCCGTCTCTATTTACGTTCCAGAGGGCTGCCACTACTTGGATAAGCCACAAATGCTAATTATTCTGTATTGATTCAGTTGACTTTCTGGGACAAAGTAGGTCTAAAGCTCCGGGACACATTATGAGCATTACAGAACATCAGCTTTCTTACACAGGATAAAAACAGGTTCAAAGAGCACCGTCTAGATATTAAACACCACATCTAGAACAGAAATTCTGGGGTCCCACCAAGGCTTTTACTGCTTGCATCCGGCTCAGTGAAAAAGGTGAAGAGGTACTGAAAAATCTTCTGAATCCCATCTTGCAGAAAGATGGGAACTTAATCCAGAGTTTGTAACAGATCAAGGCTAAAGAAAAAAAGGGAAGTCCAGGACTTGAGATACAAGTATTCTGTTGTAATGCAAGAACCGTAGTATTCCATCTTTGTAATAATTCTATCATTCCTTTCCTCCAACAAGATAAATTCGAAAGCCCAGTTGTGTGTGTAATACTTCTGCACACTCAGAGCATGATCCTGCTGGAGGCTAAAAGACTGTTTATCCACAGATCAGTAGTCACTGTGCAAACTTACATGCTCTGTTCCATCTATACTCCTCGATTTTAGCTTTGAGAGAATACTCAAGTATCACCAAATTGAGCTTCATTCGGGGTAATTATATATTTAATCTTATGTAGGTAGAGAAAGTTCAAATATTTTCCTCCCAAACAGTAGCATTCAAATGAGTAAGTCACAAAACACACAATTTTAAAGCAGAATCCATGCGTAGCATTATAGCGTATTTATGTAAAATGGTTTACAGCTCAACAAAAGCAAAATGTTGCTAAATGCCAACCACCATATCACAAACAAGTGTGAGCACATTATTTCAGGTCTTCCTTCCACCCATCTTGAATGTTATTTGACCAACATTAGATTAAGAAAGGATTTATAATGTATCATTAGAAGACATTAGATACATGTTAGCATTGGAGATAGACATATGTCTAACAAGAAATGAAAAATAATGTTTGATCAATACAACCCTAAAGGGGTGGGGGACGAAAGGAGGGACAGGGTAGGACAGAAGCTTTCACTGCCACACACGGTATCCCCAAGACTCAATTCTGAAGTTTAGAGAGACAGCACTAGACATCAATTCTGATGCACACATGAATGGAGTAAGCATTGTAAGTGAGGGCAGCAACCTTTTTTCTTTTACATGTATTAAGAGTCTACAACAAAAATGATGAAAAGCATGGAAAGACTGCAAGGTTGAATACTGCTGTGCAAGACAGTTTAGACTAAGTCTCTGCTACTGTCAAATCTATTCAATTTAAGAGTTATTACCAGCAATTTTGCACCAAACAGGCAGCAAAAGGCTGAAGAAAGTGGATGAAGAAGAGCAACGATGTAAGATTTCAACAGCCCACTAAGCTTATGCTGGAACTAGACTTCAGGCGTGAGCGTTGGGCATTGTTGGGCTTCTTTAAGTAGGCATTAAGCCAGCCATACACTTCTTTAAGAAACGCATTCTCACTACATAGGACAAACGCTGCCTTGGGCCTGAAAAAGTATTCAGGACTTTCAAGTTGTGCCACTTGCAAAAATGAATTGACAGCCTCAGCAGAGGCTGGCTGCACTGACGTCTCTCACCAGGCTTGACAAACATGAGCCTGGACGTGCTGCCTTCCCTTCCCTCTGAGGCTGAGCACCCTCATCCCTCCCTTCCCTCTGAGGCTGAGCACCCTCATCCCTCCCTTCCCTCTGAGGCTGAGCACCCTCATCCCTCCCTTCCCTCTGAGGCTGAGCACCCTCATCCCTCCCTTCCCTCTGAGGCTGAGCACCCTCATCCCTCCCTTCCCTCTGAGGCTGAGCACCCTCATCCCTCCCTTCCCTCTGAGGCTGAGCACCCTCATCCCTCCCTTCCCTCTGAGGCTGAGCACCCTCATCCCTCCCTTCCCTCTGAGGCTGAGCACCCTCATCGAAGCAGTTGCTTGGGATCTCTAAACCAGCAATTCCACCTGCGTGTCCGGATGAGCTCAGAGTTACCACTGGAATGACAGGGAGCTCTGAAGAGCTTTAAAACCCAAAGCTCACCAGGCTGACAAAGCTCTGCATGAGCTGGCATCCATTTATTTCCACAGGCTCTTGTATTACTACCTAAGAAACAAAAGTTTCCAGAATGTCTTCTGAAAACACACCCTATGCCAAGCCCCAAACCAGGATGATGTTGGGTAAGCAACCTGGAAGCTCGTTTCTGTGGCCCAAAAATGCCTGACTGATGCACTGTGAAATTCTTATCTTCATCAGGCTTCACTCCAAATATGCAGAATTATTTACTCTATGTCAGCCTGTAGACGTTACACTTAAAAAATGAATCACTTCAGAATTTCTTTTTGTTTTTAAAAGCAGCATCTTTATCAAACTAATAATGTCTATGAAAATTAGCGCCCAGCATAACAGCATAGCTCTCTCTACTGAACGGCAAAGTCCATGACAGGAAAATCCATCCAGGCTTTCAAACCATGTCCATCACGTCAGCATTCAAGCATCTTAAACTGACAGAAACAATATTAAAAAAGAAAGTGTAGATTATCTCAAGGCAGAATCTTTATCAGCATATTTATCATAAATATGGATCAGTCTGCCATTTTAATTCACATCTATTTCCACAGAAACTCTTGCTTTCATTAAAAGAGCTATGCAAGAGCCCTTTCAAATATATAGATACTTGCTGTAAATAAAGTTTTACGTTCGGGTGAAAATTCACACACATTCCTTTCCAAGCTTGGATCCTTGATGGGAATACAAAGCTGTGGATCAACATTATTAATAGCCAAATTCATAATGAAAACATATCTCCATTCTGTAAATCGCAAGAGTATCAGGCATAGAAATAACCTTCGCTGGTAGTTCTGAAGGCAAAATTATTTCTCCCAAAAGATATTCAACCGATAAGCTAGGCACTTTCTCGCCCATTCATTTTCAAGCATCAGAGATGCTCAAAGCAGCTTAGGGAAGAAAAGCAAAATATCGCAATTAAGATCAAGGAAACGGTACTTATTTGGAGTAGTATATTTCCATAAGTGCACTAAACACAGAAATAGGGTGCAAAACAAGTGTTTAGCAAGTTATGAGACCACCAAGTCTAAAACCAGAAGTGTCGAGACCTGCTTCCAATATCCCGAGAGCCAAAACACCCTCGGCGTCATGCAAGAGTTCCTACCAGGCAGCGGAGCACAGCAACCTGGGGTTCAACCACCTTGATAACCTTCACGTTGCACTATACAACTGTAAAGTAGATTACAATCTAACACTAAAAGAAATAGAACGTCCACCCCCAAACAAACCCAACTATAATACTCAAGCACTTGAGGCCAAACATAAGATGGGAACCAGGGGAAAAAGAATATTAAGTCAGCTGAAATAATCTGTGCCTGAAATGGCTGCTCTGAAACCAGCCCCCAATGGTTTTTCTCCATTTGCTGCCAAACACCTCTAATGCAATCCAGACAGTCAAGGACACAGTCAGAATGTTAATATGAAAGCATTAAAATTCCCATTGAAATAGGACCTGTCAAGCTACTTTATGTAACATGATTTATCGTTTCCAAATGTAGTAACAAGGGATTTTATTGTACAAGAGCATGTTGTACACAAATGGGGCTCTGGGTTCGCATGCCACACTAGCCAAACTAGAATTTCTGACAAAGCTTATGCTAGTACATGTCCGAGTTACTGGTGTGTGTATGAAAGGGTAGCTATATGCATTAGAAATTGATGGGGTATAGAATAGACTTAAAGCGAGAGCTCACTGCTCATTTCTGTGCATACTAAATAGAAGCGGACACCTCTGATCACTGCTGCTGAATGGCTCTACAACAGTGCTTATGGACAGGAGCCAAACCGTCCCCATCCCTCGGGGCACTTGCAGCAAGCAATAAAAATGGACTGTCAGAAGCTTAAGGAAGTTTTTATTTCCAGTCTCACGTGTCAATGGGATAACCGATGTCTTCTGCAAGCTCAATGTAGTCAAACTGAGAGCAGACTGGAAACTTCCAGCAGATGGCCTGCACTTTGACCTGCAGAACACCAACCTCAAAAAAAACACCATCTCCTATGTTTATCGTATTTAACATGGCAGCTAGAATCAAAGCAAGCTGCCCAAGTTCTGCACTAAAAACAGTCGCGGAGAGATCCGGCACAGAGCACATACCCTGTCATGACTTCCAAGTTTGTGGATTTCTGTGTCTGTAGACACATTCTTCCCTCCCCATTCTACACACCGGCCTCTCAGAAATGCAGAAATATTTTAGCTCTCAGCCCACCGTTCCCTTTTTATGCATTCACTTTAGGTAGTTTAGATAATGTAACCGCAATGAAAACTACACATTTGAGGCAGAGTGGACTTGTAGAGTACAGAAAAGCAGAGACCTTGACAAGAATTGTACCTGTTCTCTACACTGGGAGAGGTACCACACCAGCTGCTAATGCAAAGCCAACACTGGCATAAATTGGTAGTAATGTCAAAAAAGATATTGTGCTTCATAATTTTTATTTGGAGCAAACCGCAACCAGATAATGTCTACCCCCACAAGATTATGGAATTAGACACAAAAGACTTTCTGTAGTATTTTCTTACACTGCTCCACTCAAGATCCTAGCTTTCTTACGCACTTCTTCATTGGTGTACTATTGATCTTGAACATCATTCAAGAAGATGCTTTGTTCTGTCCCCTTCCCCTGCCTAAGTCTGGTATAAATGTCCAATTAAACTCAAAACATGCTTTGAAATTTTTTCATTTCATTAATAAAATACACACCAAGAATGCCTGACTGCAACAGATCACACAAAGATCTGCATCTTACCATCAATTATTTATATTACAAACTTAGCTGCGACTGATGTGGTCAGTTTATTGCATTCCAGGCAGTTGATCCCACATCCAAGACCTTGGACTACTCTGCTTTTACAACACTAGACAGCATCAATAATGAATTTTTTTAGGCCTTCCCATTCTTGCTCTGCCATTCAGCAGTAGCAGTAAGAATCAAGCTTACTCCAAGTAATAAAAACCAAACGTAAATAGACATTCACATTTGCTATTTCAACCCAGGAGGGATCTGCAATGCAAGTTTAAAAAGGAAAACTATTTTCTGTTGGAATTGTGAGAAGTGAGCAAAAGCCATAATGGAAACCAGCTCTCCCTAAGCGAAGTGGAAGATGAGGGGGAAAAGCTGAAGAATCAGATGCTAAAACTAAAGGATGAATAGCTGGCGTTTTAAGGAATGTGGCTCGTAAGGCAAGAGGCTGGGTAATAAAAGGGCAGATGAAGTTCAGTGGTCATAGGCAGTAAGCGATGCACTACCACCGTGACTCAGAAGCTAAATCTTGATGTAGCCGTTCCATTGAGATACCACCTCAGTGCTCAACAACTACCAGAAAGCAAGTCAAGTGTTAGGCATTGGTAGTACAGGACTACAGAACAAAAACAGAAGATAACATGATGCTGAATCCTGAACGGCAGATACAGTTCTGATCCCCAAATCTCAAAGGGAATCTGAAGATCCAGGCAAGGCACAGGAGGAGCTCGTGGAATGTGTCTGCAGCAGCATTTTGACTCAGATCAGAAGTGCACCTTTGAAACTCATCTCCCAGTCACTGCCGCTTCGCACACTGTGATTCTCATCTCAGAGCCTTCCCGGGCCACATGAGCTGGATTCTCCAAGTGAATCTAAACAAGGAGACAGCTACTAGCACACTGAACGCTAACTAGACTAGCACCCAGTCCACAAGACTAGGCTAAAATCAGCTGATGCACACTTCTGTGAAATGCAGCTAAGCACGGGCATTGAGTCCTAATTCACTGGACAAATCCCATCCTAATCCACCATGCTGTTTGATAATGAGGGCATAGGCAAAGCTGAGAGGAGGTGTTGAGTATCTTATGGCAAGCACCTAATAATACCAGGACACTTCATTCTAGAGAAGATAAGACCAAAGTCTCCTACATAATATGGCTCTGAAACAACGTAAGTGGCATAGGAAAGGATGACCAAGGAGTAACAGGGTCTTTTCCTAAATGAGATGGAGGAAAATATCCAACAGAACAGGCAGCAGGCCAGTCTGCTTCCAAACAAAAGGAGGTGTTTCCACCCACAGCACCTATTTAAGCAGGAGAACGCCTTGCTAATGAAGATTATGGATACTGTAAGTTGATATGGGTTCAGAAAGAAACTATACAGATTAATCGGGGAAAAGTTCATCAAGAGCCATTAAATGCAGTCTGCAATGCTAGCTCTGGAATTATCTGAGCCGTGGACTGCTAGCAGTTGGGGGATACTGTGGGTAAGTAAAACTACACACCTGCCTTGTTACTGTCCCCTTTCTTGTAGGCTCCACTACTGACCACTGTCAAGACAGGATACTGGTCTTAAGGCACTAAATATAGTCTGACCAAGTTGGATTACTATTCAGAATGGCAAGACAGGTGTGCTAGGTGGAAAAGGAAATAAAACGCACACCAATCTAAGAAAAGGCAATACAAACTTCTGTAAGAAACTACTGAACAAGCAAATCTTGCCCGTCTTTTAGGGGCATAATCACAGGCTTCATCACCATGCCAGCAGATGCAGCAGAGGTCAAGAGCTCCTACAATTCAGTTTGGAGTACTGCATCCAGCTCTGGAGGCCCCAACATAGGAGACACATGGACCTGTTGGAGTGGGGCCACAAAGGGCCACAAAGATGATCTGAGGGCTGGAGCCCCTCTGCTGTGAAGACAGGCTGAGAGAGTTGGGGTTGTTCAGCCTGGAGAAGAGAAGGCTCTGGGGACACCTTAGAGCCCTTTCCAGTCCCTAAAGAGGCTACAGGAGAGGTGGGGAGGGACTTTTCACAAGGGCATGGAGTGATAGGACAAGGGGGAATGGCTTCAGACTGGAAGAGGGGAGATTTAGATTAGATATGAGGAAGAAATTTTTCCCCCTGAGGGTGGTGAGCCCCTGGCGCAGGTTGCCCAGAGCAGCTGTGGCTGCCCCATCCCTGGAGGTGTTCAAGGCCAGGTTGGACGGGGCTTGGAGCAACCTGGGCTGGTGGGAGGTGTCCCCGCCCAGGGCAGGGGGGTGGGAACGAGATGGTCTTCAACCCAAACCATTCTGGGCCCAACCAGGCCCAGAGAGACAGTTAAACTATGGGTCCAAAACACTAAACTTTGAGTTATAAACTGTCTAGGAAATAGCCTTTTTATTGCCAGAGATCTCAAGAAAACCCAAAAGCTAGAGGAAGCCTCTAAACCAGAAGGCTTTTAAAACTATAAGGGAATCTGCCTCAAGACATTCCTGTGTTTCAACCTTTCCAGTGTACTCCTCATCCAATCTTCTCCCTGAATTTTTACACTTGGCCAATAAATACCTCTTATTCTAGCACTCAGACAGGATTTATGATGCGCTGCAAGTGTTGTGCAATTAACAGATTTAATGCCCAATTCATTTCCTTCTTCGAAGGGAGACTGCAGAACAGCACAACAGGAGATGGCTGGGTACTGTAGCTGTGGGTATATCATACAAATTCATGATATGACATTTCCTACACCCCTACAGTAAGTCGGCACATCCCTACTCTTCCTGTCAATGTATCAAGCCTTTTTCACTGTTTCGATTCCAAACTATTATTCATTCTTCAGCTTAATCATTGAGGGTTTTTTTTCTACCTTCAGTATGGATTTTTACACACCATCCCACATTTTCACCATAATTTATCAATTGCTTTTTCCACTCCATTTCACTGAATTTCTAATCTCATTTCCCCAACTACACTGTCTACAATCATAACATAGCAGTGACTTTAAAAAATTCAGTATGCTCCACTAATTTCACAATGTGTTAAAAGAGATAACAGAGGGAATACATTCTCTCCATCTCAGCGTGATTACTTTAACTTGCATATCAGAGACAACAGTACACAGCCAAGGAGGAGGATAGGCATTTCTGCGCAAGGAAGTCAAAGCTCTGCAATCTTACACAGGTATTGACCAACTTTCAATGACAGAAATGCCACCAACTCCGATGTGCAAGACCCAGCATTTACCCCTTTCACATTTTTAATGGGCATTTGGTGGATGTTTTACTCTGAATCATGCAAATAGGGTTCATCCAGTCCAGCAGCACATTTGTTTGAGGGATATTACAGATGCATCATATACTAATAAAACACCCTGCTCTGAAAGGAATTTTAAACGGCACAACTTAGCTGCTTGCTTCCCAGCTGCATTCTTAAGTTCTATATAATGTCAATGCGGAGCGCAAGATACTTTCACAAGCAATTAAGACAGACTACATGAAGTACCTAGCTCAGCCTGCAGGCTATATGAGACTTGGCTTTCAGTTTTATTCAATTACTTTGTCCTTGTCTTCGGTAAACAGAAATCCTTGTTTTACTTTCTCTCTACCACACACTGCATCTGTTCTCCAAATTATACCACTCTAATCCCCACACGGCAGCTTTTGGACCAGGTTTACACTACGCTGAAGTAGTTTTCGCCAGAAGAGTTGAAGGTAAGGTACATAACACAGCGATGTTCCTAAATAAATTCTACTGTCTAAAACAAAAACAAAAACACACCAAACCCCAAAATATCCCTGAACTAAGTTTCAACTCAAAGATGCTCAAAAGCATATATAAGACTTCACCTCATCCCACTAACATTTCTTCAGTCAATTTCACTTGCCACAGTGGTACAAGCCATGTAGTTTGCTTAAGTTATTGCCATTTCTGCTTTATTTCCAAAATCAACTTTAACAATATTTAAGTTTAAAGACTAGACATAGTCTAAATCTTATGATATCCCAACATCAGCTATCAACAAAGCAAGAGCTATTCAGATTAAAACCCACTGGGATAAGAACAAAGAGGCAATGGAGGGGAGGGAAGTACAATATTATATATCATGATGCCTTCAAACACAGAAGCTCATCCACGTGACATGAGACTCCAACTGTAGAATCACTCTCAGGCTTCAAATACTGTGTGCACATTAAATGCCTGAACACTGGAAAAAAAATTGCTCAGAGTCCAATATTTACACCAAACTGTTCTCAGGATTTCTTACTAAATATTTAACTTCGTACACCAGCTCTACACAAACTGCGTAGCAACAGTAATTAACTTGATTCTGAGAATCTATGCCTTTTAGCTAAAAAGATGACACAGTTAAACTTTCCAAGCTTCAACAGAAGTGAAGTACTACTTTTTCCATAAGCCAAGTTACCTTATGTAAACTGTGGCGGAAAAACAGACTAATTCTATTGAATTTCTATACCAACCGATATTAAGTGTCATAAAACAAAAACAGTGCCGAAGGCTTAACACTTCATGATGATAATAGCTGCCTGGAAGACTAGAGATCAATTTTAACATAAGTATCATTGATGATTTAAGTATATCTGATCCTGCCTCCTGACAAACCTTTCAGGACTACTGGTTACAGTTCAAATCTGTTTGGGAACGGAACAAACCAGCTTTGAGACACACAGCTTCAATTCCACATTTTAGATAATCACATGGAGTTAAAAAACACACAAACTAAACAAACAGAATAGAAGATACTCACATTCCCCATGTATTCTGAAAGTAAATCCTGCAAGGCCTGTCGCACTGCATTACATTCGGCAACGATACGTTCCCGTCGGTCATCACGTGTGCAGGATGAATCAGCCATCAGGGCTGCTCCGCTAATGATGCTCTCCAGGCGCTCTTCCAGGGAAGGCCGGAAACGTTCTTCACTGAAGGTCGATGGATCCACAATAATTTGTTTCTAGTAAAATAAAGGTTTTAGAAATTAGTAATCAGACCAAGCAGTAAGTTAGTTACTGTTAAGTCATCAAGACAATCAACGTTTACAAGCAAACCCCTGATCAGGCATAAAAAGGCAAACACTACACAATTTTGGCACTGAGGATGATTTTCATGAGTAGTTTTGTAAAATTACTAAAAGGTTCCCCAGCAGATTACAATGCTAGTCATTTCTCATGCTGCTTTGACAGCTAAACAAATCTTGGCCACAGGAAGCCTTGTTACGTGAATGGCAAAAATCAAACGTGCCAGTACAAATAAGGTTCAAAGTACAGAACTCTTCTTAACTACATGTCAATCCAGCCATACCTTCACTAGTTAACTTGTCAGCTATAGTTATCCCAACATGAACAGAAAAACAAAGAAAAACTTCCAAAATTAGCCCTATATATAGTGCTTTGTTGTCCCAGTTTACCCAGTCTTTCTTCTCTTCACCATCGTGCAAGTAAAAACCACAGTATTCTCAAAAATTCTCAAAGTGAAACATCAACACAAGTGTTTCAAACAGCACAGAAATAACTTTTTTCATGGCAGAAAACTAACACGGGTTTATCTTGATAGAGTATTAGCAAGCACAGCTCATACTGAGACTCAAGGCTCAAACAGCAGCACTGGTACATCTGCTCTTTATGGGGCCAATACTACCACCCAGAGAAGTTCACCAGGAAAAAGCAGTGTAGTATTTATCACCTTGTGAGTACTTTCAGGTGGTTTATTTAAACAGGTTTGCAATTTATTAAGGAAAAATTATGTGGCCATTTCAAGGTTTGCTGGTTTGTTTTGGGTTTGGGTAGTTTTCTTCCCACTACAGGGGTGAGAGAGAAGGATGTTGCTAACTCTTTATAATAGAAGCCCCCAAGTTTTTTTGAAATGGGAGTTTTCACAATCAGTTTGTATGCCAGCTAACTTAAGAACAGTCACAACCACCACTTCTCCTGCCAGTCAGTACATTTTGTGTCCCTATGGAGCAACAACGCAGCCTTCACAGCAGGATTAGAATATAGCACGTGTTCTCCAACATGCTTCTTATTTTTCCTGAAACTTTTAGCCGGGCAGATAATACAACAGTAGTATGCTACTGCACCATCAAAAACAGAGATAATGATTATCTTGTTATCTTCTGGTAGCCATTTAATATTTTACCATCACAATAAAAACACTGGAGTATTTGGGGGGGGGTGTGTGTGCAAAGCCTGTATTACAAGAGCGCAATAATACTCAAAACGTTAGCAGGAAATGAAGTGCAGTGATAACATCGGCCAAGAACCTGAGCACATTTGTTTTGTCAGTCTCCTTTGGCAGGAATGAGATGACAAAGCTATCACACACAACATGCATTGAAGCTGGCCTGCTGAACGAGCTCTGCTGCTATTAGAGAGCCTCACAAAGCAGAACTAAGAGTTCAAAAACTCCACATGAACAGCAACACTCAAAAAAAAAGTCTCTGGCCATATATATTAGAGAGTTCATATAGTAAAATACAGCCATACATCAGAAATAACATTAAGTAGTTTGAGCTAGATTAGCCAATCCATGAACCGAATTGAATTGCTTCTTCAGTTCTACATACCCCAGTCCTTAACACTGTGTGCTGTTACAGGACCTGCCTTCCCCTCCCACAGATACCCGCTCAAACCTGCAGTCCCTTGGGTGCTAACCTGAGGCACACTCTTAAGACTTATGTAGCTGAACTTACAACTGACAGAATTTAAGAAAAGCAGACTTAAAACTGAAATCATAGTCAAAGATCAAGACAACCATGACATCCTCTTGTTACTCAAGAGATCACATAGAAAGGCTTCACACTGGGCACAGGGAGAACTCAAACAGTACTTTATCCTGGTAAAAGAAACGTGGCAGAGAAAGTAATGTGAGGGGAGGAACAAGAGTGGTAAGAGCAAAAAGGTGAGCAATATCTGGCAAAACCAAAAGTATTAAACACATTTTCAGTGATGGCTTTGCAATATTAAACAAAGTTTTAGAGGCAAGTTAGTGTCAAGGTGTTTAAAATTCAGAGGCTGAACCAGTGGTAGATACAGAATACTGGCTTCAAAAGGAAAGTGTTCTCAGTAAAAATGCATGGCTATCCTCAGTAACTTACTGAATGCAAGATAAAGAATATGAAAGATCCACACAACACATCAGTGTGCAATGACTTCATTCCCAGCCAAAGATCATATTAAACTTCCCACTTCACGTTCCTCTCAATAGGTAGTTTGGGCAATTCCAAATACATTATTCACTTTTAATAAGTCATTTCTGTCACCTACAAGAATGCGTTACATAAATATATTATGAAATAATCAATTTCAAATAAACCACAGGCTTACACCTAATGCAGCAGTAGGCTAACTGCTATTTCAGAACTAGTTTAACTTGACAGCCTTCAATCACCAAGAGCCGCATATATACCTTTCTATATTCCATCAATCCCAGTTTGGAAAGAGGCTTTTTAAAAAATAAAAGCCTACTTTACCTGGGACTTCTTGTATTTCAGTAGAAAATGATCTTTCAGGCAATATAAATAAAAGCAAGCTGTTGCTAGTAAATCAGGTGAACGAACACAAGAGTTGGAGTTACCACTTTTTTTTTTTTTGGTTTCTTTTGTTTCTTTTTGTTTGTTTGTTTTAACATAAAGGGTTCAAAACTTACATCAAAGTTGTTCAGAGCATAGGCCAGCTCTCCACCTCCACCCTGCTGCTGGGCAGCATCATCCGATGCAGTTGCTTGAGCTGCATTTGAGATGCCCGTGACTGCCTGCTGAAGTTGTTTGTAGATCAAGTCCCTGTTGGCTTTGTAAGCAGCTACATCAGGGTGCTGCAAACAGGCCTGGGATGCCGTATAAAGAATGGGAACGTTCTTCTGCAGAATTCCTCTGGCTGCCGCCATTTGATCACGGTGACCCACATCTTTCAACTCCTATTAGGAAAATTAAAGAAATAAAAAGGCATTTGAGAACATTCCCCACATTTAACATCCACACACTGTCTCCCTGCGTCTTCAAAAGACAGGCAGGTTCTTGGCCTAGTATTTTCAAATTTAATTATCTCCTGATTAAGAATCCATATTCTTAAGGGCTCAACTAATTTTAAAACACAATAGCTTCATAAAGACAAAAAAAAAAAAAGTAGTATTGTAGGGCAAATCACAACTCCTCAATTCAAAAATCTGAGGTTGGATTTTTGCTGCTCTCCATAGTAGAGGACCAGCATTTTGAAAGCTGGTAACACCTATAAATCAGGAGGGCACAGATGTTGTGAGCAAATGTTTTTCTCCCCACTCCATCCAGTGTGCATTACGTCTAAAAAAAAAAAAAAAAACCACAAAGAAACCTAAATCCTCAAAACAGAACACCTTATATCTTATGTAACTTAAGAACCAAGCTAATTTTTAACTATCAAATGAACAGGAGGTTTCCCCTGCAATCTCATCTCGCACTTGCATGTGAGAAGCAAGATCTTCTTTAATTTAAACTCCAAGACTCACAACCAGAACGTTTTCTTTAATCACACCTAAAAGATGGAGTTTACTATCCTCAAGAGACTCAAGTATTTTAGAAGAACAAGTATATCATCTCATTCAACCTCTTGTTCATCTCCAATGAGATGAAATTAATCCAATGACTGTAATTACTGCTAATTTAAGATCAGCAAGCAAGTCCATACATCTTTTCTCAAACACTCACTACTGCAATTCTCTAAAGCATCATCACCTCTGTTTTGGAATAGATGCGCTATCATTAGATAAAGCTTCTGCATCCAGCATGAGCAGCAAGTTTATAAAAGGAAGAACAAACACTGTTATTAGTAGTATCATAATTTTAAAGTTACCTCTTAAACCTAACAAAGAGGAGATGAACATGAAGAAGAGGACTGCCTTACTGAGAGAAAGGGGGGGGAAAAAAAGAAATCTGACAGACTCTTCAAAATGAATGGGTAAATATGCGACCTCTGTAAGACACACACTGAGCAGGGAGGGCACTCCAAGCAGGCTTACAGATTTAGTATAACCACTGCCCATAGTGCGGAACAATCCATCACAAAGCAGTTTAAGAACATTTATTGCATTGCCTTCACAACCCTACTCGCATTTACTGCAATCAGATTTTAGATACGTAACCAACTGGCAATCCATTTTAGACTGTACCCAGTTTATTTTCAAAGATGAATCTGTGCAAAAAACACCAAGCAGTGTCAGAGGTGCATAAGCAGTTTTGGTTTGTACATATCAGCAGAACAAACAAACAAAAAATGCTCTACAAGAATTATGCTATTTCTGATAAATGGGACTGCCCACACCTCTGCTTTCTTTTGAAAACTTACCTACACAAAAATGAGTCACAACAGTGCTGTTGAACAAAACAAATTTTACATGCAATTTAAGGTTAAGCACAAGCTATTCAAACACAGAACACACATATAACAAACAGGATTTTAAATCCCTTCTCAAATGGACATTTCAGTGCAAGACTAACGAGCATTACCACTCACATTCTTGGAAAGAGCTGTAACACTATGCCCAGTCCTGACTTCTGCTCCCCATTTAACTGGACAGGTTCAGTCTGTGTGAACCACAAAGGCAGTGTGGTCTAGCAGCGAGGGCACCAGGCACCGAGTCACATCTCAATTCTCTTCCCTTACACACACCTGCACTGCTTCAAACTGGGAAGTGCAAGTCTTGGGAAGCAGCATTTCATTAAGGTACTAGAGCATTAACATAAACAAATGCTACTAGAACAAATTCCATCAGAAGCAGTACACTACAGCTGAGCAGACTTTCTGCTAACCAGGCAAGCTCAAATTTCCTAAACATAATGGAGTGGAACACAAAGTACTCAGCAACAAAAACAAAGTTTAAAAAAAAAAAAGGTAATAAAAAAAAGCATTAGCAGCAACAGGTACTATCCAAGAGCAGCAAGGCTGCCTGATTTTCTTATTTTGAAAAAAGAAAAAATAATATACAGAAGAAAGAGCTGCCATCACTATACCTGTTGTCTTTTGGCTGCCATTATGTTAAGCTTGTCCACTTCCGGTTTGAGGGCTTTGTACTGGATACCCAAATCCTGCTCTGTGCCAGCATTTCTTAGTTTCAAGATACCTTCTTCCACCTAAAAGAATATATTTTCACATATTTTTCCAAGTAATACAGTCCACAGTTCAGGAAGTAATTCAGAAGGTACTTCATAGCACACAGAGAAAGCGATCTTCCTTTGCCCCTTTTACTTTTTGGAGAGAGATACTTCAAAGGCTAATAGTACTCAAGGCTTAGCTACTTCTTCATAGTCACCAGCTACCAGATACACGCATTTGAAAGAGTAGAAGGAGCCCAGGGCCCTTCAGAGGCCCTACCCTGGCAGGGCTCTGCCCGGCAGAGCTGTGGCAGTGGCCGTTGAAGTGCATGAGGAGAGTCCTCAAAGCCCTGCCACGAAAGTGGGCCCAATATCAAATCTCATTTCATTTCGGATTCTGTACAAACCACCCACCGACCCTCTTGCTCGCGGGAAGAAAAGGCTCCCTCAAATATTCCACATTCATTTTATTTAGTCTACCAAAGCTACTCATCCCTAGTAGCTACAAAGAAGTGCTGGTTATAAGAAAGCTAAATTATTTCTTTAAAGTGAAAAAAAGCTGGTTACAACCTGGAGTTGCAGCCCTTAGTTTATTCTGAACTTTTAGTATTGAAACTGAATGAAGTGCAACATAAAGTCAAAAGCTACTGACAACAAGCATAAAAACAAGTGACAAACATCCATTGCGCATGTTTTGCTCAGAGGAAAAACCCTAAAAACCTCCCTGCTCCAGAAGCGAGCCGCTGACAGCACACACCAGGGTCAGCACACACGCATGAAACAAAGCCACTTGACAGAGCACGCCTGGCATGCCAGGCACGGCAAAGCAAATCACAGCAAAGAACTACACTTACTACTTTAAGTTGAACAAGCAGCTTGTAGACATCCGCCATGTCCGCCAAAATCAGCAGTCGAGTAACAGCGGAGAGGAGGGCACGCGCTGCTCGGACCATGTTCCCTCGTTTCACAGAGGAACAGGGGTCATCTGCAAACTCCCCTGAAGCGCTCTTCATCAAGTCACCTGCACAAGGGGAGAAGATGGGCTGACTTTAACATCACACAGCACTTCTTAAGGAGCTGTAAGGATTCCTGCGCAAGCCAATCTAAGTCTTGAAAACAAAATGCATTTGCTTAAACACAGCCAGCAATTAAGATTGCATGTAGCTACCTCTAAGTATAGTTACCACAGGGTGGAGGGGCTTGTGCAGCAAGGATGGGCTGGGAAATAACACTTTGGTCCTTATTTCCCATTGTACAGGTGTTTTACCATGCCAGAATCCTCTGGAGAGGCAAATTCAGCATGCCTTCGCTATTACACGCAGGACTGCAGTTATTTCACAAACTACAATGCTTTCAAAGCTTAAGCAAAAGCTTTGATTTGTGTGCATGTAGGAGTTAAGCAGAAAGCAGCAGAAAAGTGCTGTAAACACACAAGGAAATGCCACAGCTCATGGGACTGTAAACAACTCGGAGCTATGACCTGGCTGGATATGCCCTGGTTTGCATTCAAAGCAAGGCACTGCTTAGTAAAACGCTTCAACATTTCATAGCCTGTGGGTCTGCATCTGGTGCAGGAGGAAAGAATTTGGGTTTCAGATGGCAACAATGCAATTGGTTAACTACGAAAAGCGAAGGCCACTTTACACAGCTAGAGTAATTCCTCCAGAAGGCATTCAGAAAGCATAAAAGTAGTGTCTGCACATAGTCAGAGAAGTAAATTGTGGATTTCTCCCCGCCCGTTCTGGGGCGGCATTCTGCTTCAAGTACCACAGTTCCTACACAACAGCAAGTTTTGGAATCCACATTATTCTTCTTGGATCCCTTTGTATTTCAGAAACATTTGGTGAACAGCTAGGAGTTGGTTTAGAAAACACTAGATACTCAAGGCCAAAAATTTGGGGGCAGCTGGAGATGACCAGAAAGCAGGCGAACTGCATTATACCTAACCGTTGTGACAGAGGCTTCCCAAACCTGTATGAAAAAGGGTCCATATGGCCAAACACCCAAACAAAAATAGCATATCTCAGATAAGAAGACAAGAACCTCAAATAGTGCTTCACAAGTGAAAGCTGATGGTGATTCCCATCAAACCCACTACCAAATGGGGCTGGGTGAGGTTTGCATCAAAATCCCAAGCTGATGCAGTGGCACCATCCTGCCAACTGCTTGCCTGCTCCCACGGCTAGGCAACCAGTGCAGCATATCCCCAGTATGGGAAGTGTTTCAGTTTTATTTTAACAACTTTGGATTTTTTAACTGCTATTTTAACTACTCAAAAATACCTACAACTGGAGAGCTTGGGGTTAACCATCCACATACTTACCATTAAGCAATTAATATCTTGCCCTGGAAGAGTTTCTAGCACCCAAGCACTCTACAACTTCATAGCTAAATACAGCCCAAACACAGCTGCCAGCTTGTCCAAACAACTACATCAAGACACTCAATTTTGTTCAAACGCTCCCTCCTATGTAACACCCTTCCATCATCTTAAATAATACGAAGAGTGGCATACAACTTTTTAAGAAAAAAAAAAAAAAAATGCTACTTCACAGAAAAAGCTTCCGTCCAAGTACAGACCGGCTATAAATATCAATCTAAAGCTATCCCTTACCCAACTTTTTGAGGAACACAACTCATTATTTTAACAAGTGTTAAGAGCCTCCAGATTTCCAGATGGGTGAAAGATGATGCATCTCCAATGCTGAAAAACTGCAACCAGCCATAAGATTATAAAAGCCCTACCTACCTGACTCTACCTACTCTTTATTCCTTCTGGAAGGGGCTAGTAATAGTGAAATTAACGTCACCACCACAAGTATGGAATCTATTAACAATCTCTGTATTTAAGGATATATGCCAGAACCAAAATTCACTACCAATATTTCCCCCTTTATTTACTTATATGTAAAATTCCCACATTTCCAACTCCCAAAAAGGGAGGAAGGTTGTTTTCATTTATTTCCTACTTAAATCAACTTAGAGCAGTGGCCACTCACTTCATCTGAATCTCAGAAATTGCTAACAAGGTTAAAACCCCAAATTACCCTCTACCCATCTCTTAAATTGCAAACTTACAAGCCAGTCCTGAAATAAAATTCTATTCCTTTCTTCCTTTCAGACTTCTTTTACAAAGAAAAAGCAACGTGGGGTAGTTATTTTAGCTAGATTCCACGGGTAAGAGGGAACTCTGCCCTAGCCTAAGTATGCAGTTACTGCACTACGTGTGCACGTTAGCAGTTGAAATTGGATCCAGCGTAATCTTCCCTTTTTCAAATTTGAACTCGAGGTAACACAACAAGTTTGAAAGCAGGATTTCAAGAGTTAAAAGAAATACACTGCAGGAGACTATGAGAATCAGATTATACAGCTGGTACGAATTCTTATATGAGTAATCTGTTTTTCCAATATAACCTTAGATTTTCACTAGATATTACAAGGGAAAGATAATAAAACAGAGTCAAGAAAAGAAGAGGCAATGGTAGCCATACTATGGTCTTGTCAGTAAAGCACTAAGAATTCAATTAAATCTAATGGAACAAAGCCCATTTCAGAAATAGTAAGATTTTTGTCCATCAGAAGAAAAATTACCATTTTCTAGTCTCATTCCCACCATGCCCACAGGGTCTGACAGCACTTTCAGACAGCACTATTAATCCTCCTCAGCAGCGCAGCACACAATGACCGTGACAGAGAGGGCTTTCTTTATACAAACACTGACAGAATGGGAAAGCAGTGGAGAAGACAGGCAAGACCTAGGGGACACACACAGGCACTGATGCTTTTTTTCCAAGCTAGGAATTCGTGCCCACACATTGCCTTGTACCCCTCAGCACCTTCCAGCTCAAAGGCTTCTCCAGGCCGCTTTGCCAGCACTATTAGAAATATGAGGAGTGTCATCAGGCCATACCCCTGCCTGCTCATAACACCCTGTCACAGTTCCCTCAAGGTTGCCTGTTCCCCGCCAAATGAAGGCAAGAATGAAATCAGAGCTTCAAGACTCTACTATTCTGGATACTGAAGTCACACTACCACTAATGCCACCTTCAGTGTCCACCATGAACGTCACAACAGGCTGCCCTTACTTCCTACTCTAAAGAACAAGGCCCCGTATCTCCTTCTGCCTTATCAACATGGGAGTTGATACTCATGGCAACAAAAGCTTCTGTTAATTCCTTAATTTTGTCTTCAATTAAATCCATATACTGCCTACAACACTCCTCCTACAGCTTGCCAAGAGCCGTCTCAGAGCTCCCTTAGGTTATGGCTTTTCAAAGATCTCAAGTCCTTGGCTGGAGGATTACTTCTAATACAAGTGGTACACTCCTAAAGCATTTTTTTTGCAGGAAAACAACTGAGGACTCTTCACGCCCTTCCAAGAAATTAAGCTAACTGGTCACAACAGAATTTTAAAGTTGAGTTTTCCAAGAAGAATTCAGAGTTTAACTTCAGGTTATTCCACAACTGGCCTCCTCCTTTTCCTTGGAAATCCTTAAGCCATGCATCTTGTGTGAAGTACAGTTAAAAAAAAAAACCAAAAAAAACCACCTTTTTACTTTTTCATAATTTGCCTCACTGTTCAGTTTTGGAGAAAGCTTCACTCAAACACAGGGCAGAAAGACACCACGCTGAATCAGTAGGTTCACTCCCCCGCATTTGCAACCATGAAACATTATCAAAGTCCACAGGATTCACAAGACCATTCATCCATTCTCTTACTTCAAACCCTATGCATAGGCTTAAGCTTTTTAATTTTAAGCTTTAATTTCTGGTCTTTTATGTAAAATTACCGTAGGAAGAAGAACAACAGTAGGAGCGTAGCTAATACCCTGGATCCTAACACTAGCACGCAGATATATAGAGGCAGTGAGCTCTGGTCATCAGTAGTCCAGGAAAATAGAACAGCCTGGTGAGCCTGACCTGAAAAATTTCCTTCTTGGCCCCGGACTTTGCAACCCGTCTCAGTGCCAAGCACCTGGCTAAGAAATTGGTTCAGTTCCAAAACACCTCCCAACAGCACCAGAATAGCTGACCGCTTCAACGTACAATCAGTCTTCAATGCTTTATCAGAAGGTAAAACCCTACAAAGAGCTTACAGTGGGGGGAATAAGGCTGGACAAGATCAACACTGCCCCTTCTATTACCCAGCAAGACTCCAGTGGCAGAAAGTAACATAACAAATGCTGTTAAGGATGCTGAAATCCAAGAAATTGACATCAGTCATTTTTCCAGTACTAAGTCTTTTCTATAACCACAGCAGGATCTATTCTGAAAAACACTTTGGTTCTTGATCTCCACTATTCTGTTCAAAGTTTTATTTTAAGAAGTTTCACTGCTTTAAAAGAAGTCAAAAGTCCAAAGCTTTAAAGGACCAGGAATCTTACTTTAAGATATTTCATGAACTGGTTTAATATTTAAAGCAAGTTGTAATTTATTCTTCCACTGTAAAAATCAGGAAGACTTTGAAGATCTACTTATATTGATTTAGGATGTAGCCATGCTATCATTCATTCTAAATAGCTCTTTTCACTTCTTTGTTTTTACCCCCAACAAATGGGATTTTATGAACAAGTGTGCTCACTAAAATCATGTACCCTCTCAATCTTCTTGCTAGGCTAAAAAAAAATTTTTTAATTTTCTCTGATGAGACAAGTTATCTATTGTCCTAATCATCTTCATAACCTCTGTCTACATTCATTCATCTTTTTTTATTATGGTAACTAAACCGCTCCCTACTCTAAATAGAGGCATTATTAATTCTATTTTCCTGTCTTCTGCAGAAGATAAATTGTGCTATACATCTATAATCCCACTGCTGCCATAAGACACAGATGCTGCCACAAGACACAGATGCTGCCACTTCATGATCCTCCTAGTGCTGACCAAGACCCCCTGATTCTCCTCTCCACATTTGCCCCCCACTGCAAAAGGCAGCTAAAGGCACCAGCACCTGCAGGTTTTGCTAAGCACATGCGCGGCTTTGTATTACACTTCCCTCATTTCTATAGTTCATGAATTCAACTGGTCTACCACAACACTGGAAACACTTCTGAAGTGCACGGACTGTATATAAACATGTACATTGGAAGTTTGTTATCTCCTTGCTGTTATTAGCACTACCAAGAACTGCAATCCTCCCCTGGGCATTGGCAGCAGCAAGCCTTCCCTCTGTTGTATCTCATTTTTCACTATTTGCTTCCAATTTCCTCAAAGGTTTGTTTGCTTTTTAATTTCCTTATGAAGAGCTGCTCTGCTAAACCTGCCTCAACACTGGCACCACAACGGGGCACAGGCTTTTATCCCTGGGTGTGCCACCCCAGCAGTCCAACCCCGCTGCAACTGCATCCTCACCAACGGTGGTGGGCACCACTTGTATTCAGGCAAATCAGTCGAATCACCCCCCACCCAGCATCAGAAAAAAGATACAGCCATCCTCTCCACACGCCAGATTTTATGCAAGCTGCAAACCGTAAAGAGGGAGGAAGAAGTCAGACAACATTAAGGTGGGAAGTTACCTCACACCAGCACCTCTCAGCTGTGAACTTCACCTCCTCTGTCAAATATCAACAGAGCAGGGAGGGTTTGGCATCAAGTAGTCTCAAAGATCAAGCAGGGACTAAGAAATAAGTGGAAGGGTCATTCTGAAGGTTTTTATATCAGTCTCTCCCTCCTACCAGCTTCTCACTGTAATACGCAACTTCAAATTCAGCTAACAGAACTTCTCCATCCCAAGGGCTAAGTACAGCTCCCTCGCTCACTAATATCACTGAGAGTCATTTGAAGGTACTCACAGATGAGCTCTGACTTTTGATTCTGAACAGCAATCAAGCAAGCACCAAGAATTAAAGGCTTCAAGACAAAGGGGTGTCTTTTGCTGTTGTTTGTTGTTGTTAAATTAAGCCAACTCAATTAGCCCCTTATACTGCAGCCTTCATATGTTGATCTTTCTCTGGTCTGTCAACCAGGCTTGTCCAGAACTTAGAACCATTTTCAACTAATATTTCATCACTGTGCAACTTCAGCTACAAACAAGTAATTAATGCTAATGAGTTTTCCCTTTTTTGCAGCAGCAGCAGCCGCCACCATTAATACCAGTTGACTGGGTTTCACTGAAGCATAGAAAAGGCTCATGACGGGAAGAATGATAAATGATTTATGAGCAACAATATTTACTAGTGCATATTTTAGAGTAAGCCAGCTCCATAGACTTTTCTTGCAGGTCTTCTCCAAGAAAGTAAAAAAGAAAATGATAAAAATCAACACTACATGTGGAGGAGGAAGCCTGGAATATTTAATCAAGGTCCTCGCATTCTGTTGCTGTTTACATTTTGCATATTTGAGACACCCAGCTCTCTCAAGTCAAGGCTCAGCTCTTCCTCCTACAATGCTGTTTTGTATACATTCAAATATTGGAGAAGTTATTGACATATTTGTGACATAGCTCCACAACATTGGGGAGGGGCAGAGTTTACTTTTTAGCCTAAACTGAGTTTTAAATGCCCTTCAGAGAATCAGCCTTTCTGCTTCTCTTCCCAGTCACTACTTGGGACATGCAATTTCCAGATCTGCCCAGTTCATATTATTCCTCAAGGAAGCCAGCAGGGCAAACTGAGAATCTACGCAAGTAGAGAGGTGCAGAATCATTAGAAGTAACAGCAAAAGGGAAGAAGGAACAGTTCTACTTACGCTGAAAAAACATAGTTTTACAAACTATCAGCTACATAGCTCTTACCTTGCTTGCGAACATCTTCCACAGCTGCTACCAGCTCCTCTTTAAGGAACTGGCTCTCTTTTGCAATTTTGTCTCCTTTCTCCAGGAAATTTTCTGTTGCTTGTTCAACTGAAGCAGCCAAAACATGGGCCTTTTTAGAACGCCCTCGCTTTTTATTAGAGGGGCCCTTGTTGCTAGTGTTAACCAGTGTTGTTACCTAAAGACATAGACGGAAGAAAAAAAACACACAAAAAAACATGACAAAAATTAGAAGTTTATCAATTTGACAGCCAGGCCACATGTATTTTTTTCTAGACAGCATATCGCTAATACCTGCACTACTGCCAGCTCCAAAGGTTAAACTCACAAACAAGTGTTTTTCATGTCTCTTTGAACATTACCATGCTTCTAGATGAGCATTATAAATTCAGCTAAACTGCTTAGAGATTTTTCTTATCAGCAGCAGACCTGAAAATTTGATTTTAAGAATTTAGATCTATTTGTATTTCTGATAAACCGCAATCTCAGTAACAGGCCAGAGCTATTTGGCACAACATAAAAAGAAACCAAGTTGGGGATAATTAGTTTGGGGTAGTTCTCCAGGCATAAAAGACCCCAAACAAGGCGGAAGCCATTATCTACAGAAATCTAGCAACACAGTATCTTTTCAGTCCAAAACAGCACTACAGCCAATGGACTAAATGCAGAGCAAGACTTCCTAGAGCTCATTATTTCCCTAAAACAACCAAAACTGAACTCTCACAAGCCTCCTGCAATCAACAAATATTTCCAAGTTCTGTGTTTCAGATTGAAACCCTGCCAGGACCTGGTCATCAGCTGCCAGATGACCACCAGGTACTCCGTTAGCTCAGGATCAGCATCCATCCCCTTCAATCAAACACGTCACACAATCCATGCACACTTTTTCATTCGACTTTCCCCCACCCCCTCTCCTTTTTGTTAAGTCTAAGAAAATGCATTGCCTACAAAGTTACTTCACAGGGACATTAAATTACAACACTAAAAATACTACTACTCTGGAAAGCCCAAGGACTGCTGACAAAAGTCCTCAGAGCTGAATCCATCTTCTCAGTAGGTTGATCCAGAGAGGGAAAGCGATCAATTGGGAATATTACTATCAGTTAATGCGGAGCATTTGTAGTCTCAGTTCATCATGTACTACCCATAGAGAACAAGTTGCAACAAGGCAACTCACTCTACTTTCCTCTCTGTATTTTGCCAGTCACATCATTCACAAAATTTGGGATTGCCAGAACAGCCTATTACGCTACTTGAGGAGTAAGTTACAGACACTGAACTTGGACAAAAAGGTCCTATAAACAAGTTTGCTCAGTTAACTTTGCCAAATTAGGACATTTTCTCTTAAGGAAAGACTCCATCAGTAACTCCGACTCAAAAGCTGTGTAGGAGATCATTCAACTGCCCATCTGCGTATCTGGAGGGAACAAACGGCAGGGTGTTTCAGAGATACGGACAGCAGCTTGGCAATTAAAGGGATGTTAATATTGGCAATAGAACTTGATCACAGCAGTTCATGCTTAGCAGCAGTTGTGTCCAGTTCATACTGCCATTTTTAAAATTTTGTATTTCGGGAAAACAATGCTAAGGAAGATGAGCTAACTGCCTCCAGCGCACCTTCTCTTCCAGACCGCCGAGAAAGTCTCTTCCAAGAATCTTCAAAATGCCCAATATGTGTAGCTTACATTCACAAGACTTACTCTAGCTTTCCTATATTCTTCAGCGCATTACACTGGGTAATATATACCATGCAGAAATAAGCTTTTATTCACATACCCAGCATAAAGCATAGGCAGAAATTAAAAGAAAGCATGCGTATCTTGTAAAAGATATCCTGAAACAGTAACAAATGCCATAAAAGCATACCTCTCCAGTGGAGCTCAGTTAGGAGGGGTCAGTAATCTATTTACTACACAAGGCTGTTCTAGACAGGTTGCAAACATACCCCACCACACATTTCACTGTTTACCTGAACCTCCTTCCAAAGGGAACTCTAAACACAGGTCATCTCAAAGGAAAAACAAACTTATGAGACCCTACTTCTGGCAAGTGCTAATGGCTTTGTTGCAAGGGAGCTTTTTCATTCCCAAATACCTGTTTCTAAATAACACATAGCACAGATTTTTACAGACTCAACAAATAAGCAGCATACCCCCCCAAAATACAGGTGAGAAACACCACAGCAGCAATGGAACATTAGTTACTACCATGCATTTCTGCACTTCTAATTGAAATAAAGTGTTTAATCAGATGCTGAAGAAGCAGAGTCTTTCTCGACTCATGCCCAATAACTCTTTTACAATAGAACTGAACAAAAATATTAATTGTACACTTTTTTCTATTGTTAGTTTTGTAGTGCTTTTACTTCTGGAGTTTAAGCTTTGAAAGTTACTTAATTGAAATAATACAGCAATACAGGTAATCATTCTTATGAAGGGTTTTTTTGCCCTCTCTCCCCCCCCTTTTTTTTCCCCTCCTACCTGCGTAACAAGAGGCTCAAGTAGTCTTTCAACCGCCAGTGTTCTTATCTCCAAGCTTTTGGGGTCCCATTTGAAGTTAACGTTGCCTGCAGTAACAGCAGTCATTTCTAGAAGAAGAAAAGAGCTACATGAATATACATTTTTTTTTAATTATTAATGCTGTTGGAATGTATTTTAAAAATAAATTAAAATTAAGTTAAAATTAAAGTTAAGGTTATGTTGTCTCCGGAAATATCAGTTTTGGTTCAGCTGGTGATAGTTAAAAAAACTGCTTGTTATGACAATATGCAGACATTACCTGTATGGTTTGGTTAGAAAATAAAAACCAAAACAAACAAAACCACACCAAAACCTATTCAAAAGCCACAATATTTTATCAGAGCAATGACAAGATAGGCAATGTTTGCTCTACTCATCAGTGGTCCCTAAGCAATTAAAAAGGACCTCACAGGTAATAGGGGCACTTTACCCACAAAGCTGGAGGCAAAGCAAAGAACCCCTTAGAATCATAGAATCGTTATGGCTGGAAAAGACCTTTAAGATCATCAAATCCAACTGTTATTTAACTCTTCCAGGCCCACTTCTAAACCTTGTCCCTGAGCACCATATCTAGATGGCTTTTAAAGACACCCAAGAATGGCAATTCAACCACTTCCCTGGGCAGCCTGTTCCAGTCTTTGGTAACCCTTTCAGTGTAGGTTTTCCTAATGTCTAACCTAAACCTCCCCTGGTGCAACTTCACACCATTTCCTCCTGTCCTATCCTAAACCAGTCCCAATTTCCGCTGCCTCCCTCCAGGGCTGGCTGTCCCATGCTCCCCGACCAGCTTTGAGACACAGCCCAAGGTCTTGGGGGAGGAGAAGGGAACACCTTGACTTAACAGCACCAGAAAGCTGCCAGTTTTCTCAGCTCCACCATGAGTCCCTAAACCTAAATGCTTTGTCAAACAAGGAGACAGGTTCTAACTCAACTCATTCAACTTTCCCCTTCATCCAATTCACCTTTTGTAAGTACAAAGGTAAAATGGTGAATATAAGCCATATAAAGCCAGAAAATCCAGTTGGTTCACATTTAACAGCTTACATATCTACTACACTTCCTCTTAACATTTACATAGGAGGGGAAAGCAGATTTGCACAAAGAGATCTGTTAAAAGCTGTCACTGAGCTGTTCCTTCCCGTTACAGTCTTATATCGACATCCCAATGGAACAGCAAATATGGTTATGGGAAAAGTTTAGTGAAACTACTAAAATAGCTCTCCTTCCAAAACCAGTAGTCTAAAAAAAAAAAAAGTGAACTACAACAGATCACTAGATTAACATTGTGATGCTGTACAGCACAAAGGAATAACCAGAACCACAATTTCAGGAAAAAATAGATTTAAAGTATTTACAGGTCCTTAAAATCAGTTCATATCACTTCAGACTTAATAGATTCCAGCTCTTCCTGCTTTGGATTGCCCTCACAATTCAAGATTAGACTAAGCACACGTTTGTAGCTTTGTATTTTAAAAAAAAAAGTCATGAAGATAAATACATTTCCAAAGTCTCCTTCCATCCCTTTTCCTAAGCACCTACTGTTGAAGTGGTTTTAAAAGCTTATTAGCTGATATTTTTAAATCTTGCTCTGGACAGGGCATTGCCTGCAGAGCATCTCAGCAGACAGATTGCTCTGACAGCACCAGATGTCCCTGAGCTGCCAGACGAGCACAACGTCCCATTATTTTTAAGAAGCAGGAGGCAAGGCACTAATTTTGGTACCCAACGATGTTTATAACACGTACCAACAACTAACCGTTTTATACCGACACTGACAGTTAAACACGCAGAAACAGCACAGACGTGGCTGCTTGTTTGCCATCGAAGAATAAAATCTCCAGGGCACTTGAGCAGCTCAGCCTGATAGAGTGTAAGGAAGTCTGGGCTCAGCATCACCTGGCTTCAGTCAACAGCACTTTCACAGCAGGCTGAGCCCAAGACATCACCTAGGCTTTCCTCACACCACGGACACGATACAATAGATTAAGTATTCACTACACTACTGAAAACACGTCTTTGCCCTGAAAAGCCTACACGCTGTCATACACTGAAGTATAACTTTGCAAGGTGCAAAGCAGGAACAGTCACCTAACCTGCATTCAGCTTTCCACTTACACCCACACTCCAAGTGCCCACACTGCTGAAGAGCAAGAAAACTTGGAAAAAAAAAAAAAAAAGCTGAAAGCTTAAAAAAACAAAAGAATAGGAAGAGGCTGATCCGTGCTAGCACACATACAACATTTCTGATGGTTTTAAATCAAAAAGCTTGAAGGTACAGATGAAGGGCCCCAGCTCCCGCAGCAGAAGGCATGCCAGCCTGCAGCTCAAGACCCCCAGTGAGCTGACTGCAGGAGGGCGGAGGATGGCCACCTCCTCTTCCTCGCCCTACCTCTGACACCTATCAGAGTCCTGTGAAATCACCAACTATCCTTCTCTTCCAGTCTCCCCTGCTCTTTCTTGCTGGTCCAGCTTTGCACTGGCTTGTGCCCTGGCCCAGAGGCTGGCACAGAGCAAGCTGTGAAAAGCCCTTCAGCCCACCACATAACATCCTACCCTCAACAAGGAATTTCACTGTTTTATTCCCTCCTGATTAGCTCGGCATGAATGCTTCCTACGTAAGAAGCCAAGAAAAATATGCTTAAAGCCTTTATGGTTTCTGAGAAACACACCCAGGGCTCTGGAAAGCCCATTAGGTTTCTAGGTAAAAGCTGTTTCTATATATTTAATGCCGGTACGCCTCTTGCAGAAACAAAGTGCAGGACGAGGTAACCATAAGAAGATACATGAATGGTATTAGTAGGATAACAAAGGCAATTCATCCAAAACCACATTAATATGATAGCTCATGAACTGGCCAAAAGTTTATAAAACCACTTAGTATGAACTTTACTGACATTTATCTGAAAAGTATAGGTCGATATCAAATACACTGTTTGGTATCAGTGACTGGGGATATCATTTGTACACTGTAGTAAACAGGTTTATTCAACTAACCACTTGTGAAGAATACAGGAACTGGCTATAGCTTAAACACGCACGGGTAAGTGGCGTGGGTTTAGGGGATAAAAGGACAGCTGCCAGGGCTGCGTTAAAGCAAGGCTGCACCCCTGCCATGAGAATGCTCTAATTCTCTGAAACCTGTCTTGTCCCTGGGACTGCTCAAGCTCTTGCTTCATTGAATTCAAATACGGTAACAGGTAGTAAACCAAGTCAGAGCATATTGTAGGAGCGTGCTTAATTGTTGGCTCTTTGAGAGCACACTATTCCCACGACGCCTGCAATAACTGTAACATCTCAAAGAAAGAGAGCATCCTCTGGAAGACAGACCCAACCGCAGGGCAGGCTAGCACTGGTTTCAGACAACTGGGATGACCCAGCTGATATGGAAACAGGTTCTCCACACCACAGACCTACCATGCATGGGACATGCAGCAGCACAGGCACTCAAAGCAGGAATTTCAAGGACAAAGCAGCACAGACCACACAGCGGAAAAGAGCAAGCGTCACTGAATCTGAAGTGCTGGAATATATAGAAAGACACCACCGCACAAGGAGCGGTGGTGCCCAGCCTGTGGTTTCATAAGCAGCAGAGAAGCTGCTTAAAAACCAATGTTCATCCTCCCACACCCCTCTAGGAACTCATTCCCATCTTCACATCACACCCCCTCTGTACTGGCACAGCTTTCCCCACGGCTGAGCGATTGACCAGATGGGGAAGAAGCAATTTGGCTGGAGGGAGAGAAATCCATTTTTGCAGGGTGGGCTGAGATCCCCATCTGGTTCACCGTGCCACCACAGATACTGCTGCGAGCAGAACCGGCACTGGTGAGGGGAGATGGCTACATCAGCTGGCACTGTTGACAAAGCCCTTCAAACAGAAATATGGGGCAAAGTTGGATGTCACAGACGAGTTGAACCAGGTGCCACTGAAAACAGAGCATCAAGCGGAGCTGCTGCAGAGAGCAGGAACGCCCTTCCAGCACAATCTAATGCTCAGGCACATGAAGCCACAACCTTAAACCATGTCCACAGCCCAACAGGTTAACTGTAAACCCTTCAGGTTGTTACACTGGTCACGTGCTCATTACTGTCATAGATGGTTCAAGAGTAATGCAATTATACCCTACTGGGGTTTAGTGCACTTGCAAGGATGTGAGGGTGGGGGAAGAGTAAGAGTTTAAAGAAGCCACTTTCAGAGTTTCTGTTCCAGTCAACAAGCAGCTCTGCAAGCAGAGCCATCCCAGGCCGACTTGCCCCTGCTTTCTAGAATGAATCAAGACACCACCAACCGTTAAAGCTTAGGAACAGGTTTCCATTCTGCTTTGTGCTACTTCAAGCAAACACTGCTGCAGTCCTACTGCTCCTTTCCCTGCCACAAACCTGCCTCGAACAGGCACCCACACTGGCACACACCTGATGCAGTGCGCCACTTCAGGGAGCTAAAATGGTCTCAGAGTAAGCCAGTAACTACAAACGTTACCTTGTCCTGAAAGAGGAGGCGAGACTGTGCAGGAAAGAGGACAGGACTGCAGCAGCACTGAGATGAGCTCTGCTGCTGAACTGCACCCCAGGGCAGATCCCAGCCCTGCTCAGGAGAGGCGAAGGCGCAGACCTGGGCAGAAGGATGCGTTGAACTGCTGGAGCTTCATTTACACACTACATTGAACAAACCGGCCTGCCGTGAATGCGCCGAAGGTGATGTACATAAAGTGCTCTTCCCAAAAGCCACAACTAAAGGTCGTAGTGTTTTCAAAAACTGGTAATTCAAGGTTTTAAGAAGAACGTCAGATACCTACTTCCAGAATACTGGCATGCAAATAATTTCCAGACTTTGGCAAGCATAGGAATGCAGCTCTGTGACTTCTTTGCAGAATTGTCCTGAAGGCACCCAGGGCTTTTCAAAAAGCCCACGAAGGAGCACTACTTCAACAGTGAGCTCTGCACACCAACAGAATCACAGAAGGGCCTAGTGCTCGCTGTCCTGTTTTTCCAGGTTGCACTCCCACATGCACCTGAAGGCAGTGCTGGCTGTATGGCTGTATCTCAGGCACTACCGAGCTAGGATGTTCAACCTGCTCTGTACCAGGAGATCCTGCAGCCTCCTGACCACTGGGCCAGGGCAGATCTCTTTTGGTTACACAGTGGAAGATCTAACTGCCCATCTCCTATGCTGCAACTTAAGTCCCACCACCCTGTGCTACCTGAAAAGTCTTTTACATGCCACCTTCTGACAGTCTTCAAATTTTAACTACCCTGACAGGCTGCTTTCTAAAAGCTTTTAGCTACACTCACCATTCTCTTTTGGTTTTTCTTAGAGAAGATGGTATTCAAACAGTGGTCTCACTAGCACAGCAGGGGGCTGCCCTGGGCCAAGCACAATAGACCGCATGCTGAATTCAAGCATTATGCTACCCCAAAAACCTAACAAAAGAGTATGGTACAAGAACATTTTATACCTGGGAAGACATTCTCCATTTTAACGCCCTTTCTGCTACCCACCTAGTTGTTCCCCATTTTGTACAGCTGATTGTGCCCAGGCACAGTAATATGTACTTGATTGCATTACTTTGCAGCTTATTTCTTTCTCTCATATTTCTTTACGCAGTCACAGTCATTTTGAATGATAATCCTGTCCTCTGCCATGCTTGCAGACTGTCTTTGGATATTCTGTGTAATGTAAGGAGAATAGCCCGTATTCCATCATCCAAGTAACAAGCATGGAACGTGGTAGGATTCATAACACAATGACCCAGCTTCATCTTCCAGCCAGAAATTGAAACAGCTTCCCTGTTCCCAAGGGAATCTTTTTGGTTTTGTTTGGTTTGTAACCCAAGTACCTAACCCATCTGATAACCAGCAGAAGCCTGCTGAAGGTGGAAGACAAAACAGGGCAGATAAAGATCTGTGGGAACTGGATATCTAACATACACCGTTAACACAAATCTTACGAACATTTTTGGTTTGAAAAAGGCTAAGGCACACTTCATATTACACTCAGCTCACATGCAGGGGTTTCATCATGTCCCACTGACAGTTCAAAACTGTTTTCCATATAACTAAGAGTATCCAGAAAAAGAGAAAACCGTTTCATTCTTTCCTCTTTCCCCTCACAGTCTCCAAATGAACACGTCTGCCCTATTCCACAAATAAAACGCTACTCTCAGCGGCTGAGCGGCTGCTAGTCAAGGACGTTTGGTATATGTGATGCTTTTCAAGGAGCATTTAGTCAGGTTTGACTTAAGCTGGTTTTATTTAACGCCAAGTATACACAACTAAAAACAGATGGACATCCTCTTCTAACATAGCCTTCTACCTTAATTTATGTCTGCTCAGCTACCAAATCTCCTCCACCATAAATGCACTACCTCCTTAGAAATCCTTCCTATTACAATTTCACAATCTGAAATATGAATACAAACTCAGATGTTGCATTGACTATATTCTTTGATTATCAAAACATTTCTGGCATTTGAGTGTATTCAACATCGCTACACATTTTTTCCACAGACTGTAGTAACCAGCCAAGTAAAAAGAAGAAATTCCGGTTCAGATAAGCCTATTTCTCACCAGTACCATTCCAGAGCCAGCTCTCGTAATCTGTTTTCATGTTTTTTTTCTCTCTATTGTTCTTGTGGAGAAGGCCTATAGAGAGGCATCCCAAACCGCTTATCAGAAAGCCTTGCACAGCCAGTATCAAACAAATGCTTCTCTACTGCTATATTTGTTTAGCAAATCTTTAGACCTTGCTGCTGAGTTAAGAGAGGCAGCCTGATCTGGTGTCCCTACAAAAAAAACAATGATGCTATAACTCTGTTTTCTCTTCTACATGGGTATTATCTCCTGCCTGCTGCCTTGTTACCACAGCCAGCAGCGTGCCATAGAGAGCCCGACACCTTTTCCCCTCTGGAAGCACAGCTCACCCTATAACACGTACCGCCACATGAAAGCGGGCATGAGGCACATCACCAGATTAAGATGCAACAAGCTTGCCAAAGCAGTGTGTGCTGTCTCCTAACAGCTTCCCAACTGCTATAGTACCGTGGATTCGAGTAACTTATTTTCCTTCCAAAAAACAGGAATACACTCTGTAACAACAGGTTTTCATGCCTTTGTTTTGGTCTGGCTACCATTAAGAGGATGGAACGCGTGCTCTGTGCGAGCAGCTTCATTGTGGTGTTCCTGGGACCACAGCAGTGATTTCACAACTACAAATAAACTGTTTTTTGGAGACCCCAGTGCTACAACAGCCTCTTGCCTTCAGTTACGTGTTAGGCTCTGATCATTTCATTTTTGCCAGGATTGTTTTGACTCGAAGGAGCTAGAAAGGAGGTGCATGGCAAGCCAAATCACAGCAAGCATGGGCAATTAGTGCCTTATTTATGTCACACTAAGGCTCCAGTTCATGGATGACATCCTGAAAGAATGCAAGAACCAAAGTCATGCTCATACCGATTTAAGTGTCCAGATGGATATCCCGGTATGTCCTAACAAGCATCCGGTTTATTTTTGCAGAATTTTCAGTTTTCAAAACTCAAGCAGAATTCCAACTACCTAAAGAAAACTGATGGCGTATCAAGACACTGCTTTGGAAGACACACAGGCTTTTTCTAAAACAAACCAAAAAAACCCCACGCACCAAAAAATCCACCAAGAAACGCCCCAAAAAAACCCAAAAATCTACTCTCATATATTACTAAGATTAATTTTAACATTCTAGCTGCAAAACTTTAAGTTTAGGAAAGGAGACGATGTGTGATGAGCAGTAAGCTATTACTATTAAATCCATTAATTCTGTCTTCACAATAACACTGATGCATTTATTTTATGCCGAGTACCAGAAATACTATCACCAGGAAAGATAACTTCCAACTTTAAAAAAACTAGTGATTACTTGTCTTGAACTGCTGTGTTTTAGCTGTCTGCTCTTTGGATCAGGACTGCAATATTCTGGCCATGAAGAAGGGCAACATACTTGCATTTTAAGCAAAAAGCAACAACTTTGAACTAACGTATCCCCCAGCCATGATAACTTCAAACTCCCAAACCCCAGCCCTCTCCCAGCCACATTTCTCACATTTAAGCCTATATGGATAGCACTTTCAAACAAAACAAGGGGACTCAGCCTGGAGAGTGAGACAGAGAGATAGTGGATCCCAGGTGAAACTTACATGTCTGCTGCACCACTTTGATTCCACTACTGAGAGCTCTTCCAACCTCACAATGTCTTTTCCCCACCTTTGAGGTGGAAAATTGTGTAAAGCTTCCCTAAAATCATTAGGAAAGAATGGAAGAACAGCTTACCACCACTCTCGGAACCACAGTGTGCATTTCAGACCCTAGGGATACACAGTCAGTAAAGCTATAATAACTAGACTGTGGCTACAGAGCACGGCTCTTCAAACCCCAAACTACACTAGCACAGGTTCCAGTTACCACCCTTAAGTTAGCAATGCATACAAGAAGGGGCAACCTATTAAGAAATTAATTTTCACCACAAGTACTCCTCAAATAAGAAAAAGTTTGTTGTAAATTAGCCTACTTTATCAGTTGGCACAAGAATTTGCCACTGCTGCAAAATTAATTCTTGCTTAGCTTGCAAAAAAACACTGATGGCTGGCAATAAAAGGAAAAGAAAACCTGGGTATTTTTGTTCTGATCTTCTTCAGCGCTCAGTCTGCAATAAAAAGTGCCGTTTATGCTATAGAGTCAGAAACAACCAGAATCTGACCCCACTCAAACCGCATTTTCATTCCTAAATTGATGTTATTATGCAATACCCTTCAGTGCTTTTAGCTGCCCACATCTTCTAAACCTAGACCTTCATTAACAATTTTAAAACAGTCAGAAGTATACAAATACTGGAGTTGTCTGAGCTGACACGCATGCTTTGAAAAAATGAAACTCCTATAATTAGAGGTTTGATAAGAGACAATTTGCTTAAACACGGAGGAAATGGACAGTCTTGTATTAACAGAGAGTAAATACCATGTTCTTTCTCAACTGTATGCCCAGCACAGTAGCAACTAAAGACACTGTAACAAAAATTCCTAGTGTTACAAGACTGAAAAGTTTTCCATAGTTTTCCCCATTTGCAAAAGCTACTAAAAGAAGAGCACCCACTGAAGCAAAGGAGAACATGAGCGTAAAGATTCTTCAAAGCAAAATGTTTCCTAAAGTTTCTTGAAAAAGTTGTTTAGAATTCCTTTTTCAGTCCTTCGCTTTGATTCAGGAACACTGTCAGTCTTATCTAAAAATTACAAAGCAATTATTTTTTAAAGAAAAAAGAAATATCAAAGCCCACAAGCGATAAGGCTAAGAATTTCACTTTATGCTCATGGCAACCTTCAACAACATCTCTTAGCTATAAACAATGAATTAGTTTCACGGGAAGAAGAATTGCACCATCACTGCACGCCCCCAGAAAACTCTCAACTTGCAGCTCCACCAACACATGCTGTGAGTTAAGAAGGGAAAGAAAATCCACAAAAACAAACCCTGGGAAGAAGAGCAAACACGAACATAATGCACAAGCGTTGTTTGGATGAGTTAAGCATCTTCTAAATGACTACAATTACCAGGAAGAATATGTAACGTAGGATGCTCTAACACACACCATCTCCTCTCCTCACAAACTGTCAACAAGGCTGCAGACACTGAGAACACTGAGGGCACTGACTGATGAGAACTTTGCAGCTTCTCCAGAAGAGCAAAGCAAGTAATAATAAAAACACACTGGTGCGATTAATTTTTGGATGCTTACCAGAGTTACCTACAAAGCCATAACTACCTCCTGTCAAGTACACACTCACTAAGGCTGCACGAGAATCAGAGCCAAAAATGATCCGCCTGGACACGAACCCTTTTGANAAAAAAAAAAAACAAACAAAAACACAACACAAATGTCACTGACCCACGCATATTTCATAAAAGCAACAGGAAGGAATCGGAAGGTTTGAGAGGAAAGAGTCATTCCTTGGCTGGTCTTGCTGGAAAAAAAAGGATTTTAAGATAGTAACACAGCTATTTACTGAGTGGAAACCAACTTCCATCTGATTAAAGCCATATTTTCTCTCTCCACCCCTTCTCCTCACCCCCCGGAACAGGAAACAAGACAAAGCTACCAAACAAAAAACAGATGAGCTAAGAAATCCTGTTTAATTGGCTAGGCACCAGTACTTTGCCTCTGGTCCTGCTGAACACTGCGTCTTTCACCGATAACCATTGACTTTTCCCTAGGCCCAGGATAATATTCCGTTAAACAGAACCAAATTGTCTTAATCAATTCCTGCAAACTAAGTAAAACAGCTTAAAACACCTGGTGGTAAAATACTCCTGTATAAGGATCAGAAATTAATTTCTTTTTTCTTGAGGTTATAAGCTTTTAACCCTGCACAACTAATCTGCATCATTTTCTTTTGCTACAAATAAACCTTCTAGCTTTTTTTTTTTTCCCCTCTACTGTTTATTGCATCTTACAGCATTATTTTTTCCTCCCTAACCCCAGCTAGGAGAAAGGAAAAAACCCACCCACACTATCGTACTGCATTCTTCACCGTAGCAGTACAAAATAAGAGTATTGTGATTGAGGACTCCACCAGCAGCGGAAGTGCCACGGAGTAACCAACAAGGGATATGCTCACTTTGCTAAAGGCCTCCCCCACATCTCTCCATTCAGGATGCATTGTTTAATGTTAGTTAGGAAATGAGTTTCCAGCTGTAACGGCAGTGGTTTGTAATTAAACACGTCTTCCAAAAAGTGGAAGTGGCAGTAACTACAAAGCCATACTTTGTACAGAAATTTAAACCACTCCAGAGCTTTCCATACAGCCAAACCAGATCCTTGCTTTTTAGCCCCTCAAAAAAACATGTTGTGTCTTTCATTTTACTTGTACCTTGCAAGAAGCCTTTCAATTCTCAAGCAGGCTTCTAAATTTAAAAGAAATTAAGTCATTGAACTGAGCCTGTCGAATACAACGAAGGGACAGACAGTCTGCACCTGCAGACAAGCCCACCAGCGTCAGAAGCCGACCAGCGCTACTGCCAGCGCTGGGCACCAGCCATGAGAGCCACTGGACAAATCTGCAGAACAGAAGTCAGCCCAGGCTCAAACTCCTGGCTCAGCAAGCTCCTGCGCTGCAGGAACTTGGCACAGCACCTTGGGGAAGCAATGCTACTTGACTGCCCTTTTCTCATTTATTACTTGTTTTATTGCTTGTCTGTTGCTTTCGCTTTTAGGAATGGCTTTATACACTGCCACCACCCAAGAAAAGGTGGGGGGAGAATACAGGGAAGGGAAGCCAAATGATTGTGGGGGTCAATAAAAATAAAGGTGGCAAGGGTCAAAAATTCCCATCAGGGAACCAGAGGGGGACACCAGACACTGCCCAAGAGCATCTGTCGCTCCTCAAAGGCATCAGAGGAGCCAGAGGACACTGCTCAGCGTGACAAGCTGTGGGAATGGGAACAACACCCCAAGTTCCTGTCTTATTCCCTCCTTCTGGTAGTGTTAACAGCCAGCTTGGCCAAGGTCAGGAAAAGTGCTTGTAATTTAGGACCTCAGACAAGGACTAGACTAATAAACAGCTGATGGGACCAGTACAGCCAAAAACCTGACAACAAGGGTCATGGAGACAGGACACTAGGCTGGATAGACCTCTCAGCTATACTAATCAGATCACATCAAGTCCCCCACTCATTACTTCCAGTTCATTGTTGTGTCTTCTCATCTTTTAAAGGAATACGTAATTTAAGTCTTTAGATGCTTAGACTCTGAAACACCTGGACATCAGGTACTGGCTGAAATTAACTTTATGGTAAATTGTACATGAAGCTTATATGGAACTTGTCACTTGCATACATGTCCACAGTCCATCATGAATTATCCAGGACCTTGAGCAACTCTTCAACATCAAGCAACGAGACTTGCCAGGTCTTTAAGTCATGCTAAAGGAAATTAGTTCTACAAGTATACATCACAAAGATATACTTGCAAGAAAGCGGGTAAAGAACAGGCAGCTTGTACATCTTGATTAGTTGCGTGTACACAGAGGAAAACCCACTTGCACCTTTGTGCTTCTCACTCAGCATACCACCAGTTCTGTCCTCTGCTATTCAACAACAACGCTTTTGAATTTGTTATTCTAGTCAATTAATAAAAAAAAAAAAAAACAAAACCATTTACCCATCTATGGCTTCAGCTGAAGCTCTCAAGAGAACTTCACAAAGATGAATACTGACCTGCTCAGTGTTAGACAGGTTAAACACCGTTTTATAGGCATACAGTTCAGCCTTGTTTACATGAAAAATTAAACTGACCCTTTCAGCTATGTAAAGCTACATTGCTCGCTCAGCCCTTCTGCAGACCATTTAAGTGGATCTTCTGGACTGTGCTTTTATCACCCAAAAAGAGACATGGAAAGAAGAATCCCCCCTCCTTAGAGCCTTAGATCTGCACAGATATCACCTATAAAAGTACCCAGAATAATGCAGTGAAAATTCTCTGAACCCCTGGGGAAGTGGGAAAGGTGGTAGAAGGGGGAGGGGGAAAAAAAAGTCACACATGCCATCAAGGCCCCGTGTTCCTGACACCATTAATTCTTACTGACTTCCTATTAACTGAAAAGAAGCAAAATTTACCTAAATGCCCTCTTGATCTTGTGCTGAACAACAAAAGTGCCTGGCCTATGCTCTCTTCTCATTTCCTTCAATTAAATCTCCAGGAAAAGAAAAATTTTAAAAATATCTTTTTCTCCTGATACTTCATCAGCTATCCACAAGCTCACTAGTTTCAGTCTCTTTCTTAAAGTAGCTGTTGAAGGCTACTCCAGAACAAGGTGTGCTAATGGGCTTACAGCCTCTTCTAACAGCTCATTTGCTCCCCGACATCAACTCCACACAGAAATTCTTCTGAAGTATATACAGTCATACACATATCTGTTCCATAACAGGGCACAGACAGCTTAGAAAACTGCATGTTGTTTGGCAAAAAGGCACACCATGAGCTTAAGTTGTATCTCATATTATCAACAGTGAAATCCTACCTGCCACACTACTGCTAGCTCCTTAGCTTATTTGCTCTCAAACCCCTCACTGCCTTGGAAACACTACGGGAGTTTAACTCACTCTTAGATTGTAATGCACATCAACACTCCTCCCTCCTTCTGTCAGTCAATGTATTAAAAGAGATCTACTGGGGAACCGACTGGCATCCAGCTTGGTTTTATGTTCTCAGTACTGTTCCACTCTCTACCTTGGTAACTGTTATCCCTTTAGCTACAGCTGCCCTCAAATTTGCTCTTTCCATCCATAGATGCCTGAACTTAAAGCCTTTTCAAAGAGATTCTCATGAGTCTAAGTGATTAATCAAGTGGATGTCTTGTAAGTTAGAAAAAATATAGCAGAAGGGAATGTCAACAGATTGGAGGAGAATTTCCCTTTGCAAACTGCGTTAGTTTAGATCTGTGTATTTAATAACTTCTATCGTTTATAAAGCACAGGGAAAAAAGGTTACTCCTCTCTGACTCCATCAGAGCTATTTATAAACACGTCAAAGGACTAGCAGATGTTTTCTGTAGTACATCTAGGATTAACAAACAAAAATAGGTGATCATGTTTAGAGAAAAGGTAGCTGGCTCTTTAAATAAAAAAAAAAGTCAAGGAGGAATGATGAATCACGTTTAAGTATCAGATTTGCCAGTAGAAGAGGCTATACTAACCCATGGCACACCAGAAACCAGAGTTAATACCCATTCTCACCCTGACTGGAAGATAATGAGCCTCAGTCATTCAAGGAGAAAGATCCCACTTACAGCTGCAGTGACTGCATTCCTCCCGCGATTCCTTTACCTCAATAAATCTATTTGCACCCAGTTCTGCTTTGCAGCACAGCAGGTCACGCTCAACGCTCGTCTTTTCAGTGTAGCTCCTCCAGCAAGGGTGCTGGTATACAATTTTGTGGGGAGGCTCTATTTTAAGTCTCATATGCTGGATTAAAATAGTATGGAGTTAAAAGTAGCAATTATCAAACATCTGCACTTTCTCTAAAACTGCAACTCTGTTTAACCAACGCATGTGCTATAAACTCACTGAATAGAGCTATTCCAGATTAGCTATAAAACTAAATTAGGGTGAATTCCCAGAGTAATAAAGGACACAAATCCTCAAGGTTATATACATTAAAGTTCCACCACACAAGAATTTGAGTAATTTCCAGTTAAGGCAGCACGACAGTAGAAAACAACAACAGGCATTCATCACCATGTTGGATGACTGTCACAATATGGCACTGTCCTAACAAAGTAATACTCAGTCCTTTTATTCATCAAGTTTCCTTTAGTGTCCAGCAAAGCGAAGAGATGCCAGGAAAACTGAATACAGCCAAGTCCTTTAACAGAAATATCATGGCCACGTAGGTGGTCACTCTAGACTAGCCTTACCATCCACCTGTGATGAGTAGACTGGTTTTGCCGCTAAATATTTTTGTGAGCTTAACTAATTCTCTGCACAAGGAAGGTAATTTAGAAATCAAATAGTAGCACTAGGTAGGATTTCAAGGCAGGGCTAAAGTCCCACCAAAGTGTATTTCCAGCTCAAACATTTCTACTAACGTGGATTCCTTTGCAAGATCAGTTTCTTGATTTTACAGCTGCAGAAGGAAGATATCGATGCTGCTGAAAAAACACTAATTACTTTTCTATTACACCTTTCAGCTAACTTTATCAGACCAATGGAAGCCCTAGGAAGAAGCTGCACATCAACATCTGACATTACATATGTCAGCACAGAAATGCTGATGTTTCACAAAGCTTGAAAATCTATTGTGAGGTAAATATTTACATCGGTATTTTAAACCATCAGTTTGGGCACGGGATTTCTAATCCTTGCCCACTGTGCTCCCCCTGCCACCTCACGTAAACTTTTAATCTTCGATGCAGAGGCCTATTATTAGAGCTGGCTGAAAAAAAAAAAAAAACCAAAGACAGAAGGCATGTTTATTATGGAAACGGTTAGGGCAAAGCCTTTTTAAAACAAAAACTAGTAAGTCTTTGTCTGTTTCTGCTGAGAAAAGTCAAAAACCATCTCCTTGATGTTTTAAAAACTGTTTCTCTGTAAACAAAAGACAGTTAATGGCTCAAGATAAAATTATGCCCTTTTAAAACAAAAAGTTTCAATTCAGCAGGGAGAAACAAGTCCTACTAAACACTTCATGTGGCCTTAGCACCCTAAGACAGACCAAAGGGTACCTAAAAGACCACACATACTGTAAAGTAAGCTGGTCTTTCACCGCTATTTAAACACAAACCTGACTAGAAACCAACCCAGGAGCTGAAAAAAAAACAAAACAAAACAAACCACAGCCTTTAGCTGGGCCTGAAAGTACTGGAAGGCCCGGTGTAGCCAGCAGGACTGAGGACATGCATTAGCACAAGACTGCAGCTAACAGAGCTTCTCCCACCTTCCTGCTTCCCCACTCACAGTGCGGGGAGGAAAAACGCAGGAAACAAGTCACTCAAGGGTCAAGAACACCTTTCATAAAAACCCGATCTCAAACAACAAAAGACAAAGGAAAAAAAAAAGGGGGGGAGGGCAGCAAAGAGCTCCCAGACTAGTTCAATACAGATAACCCAGACATGCCTTGAGTCATAACTCCGAAAGCTGGAAGGAGGACACAGTCATGGAGGCTCATACGCCAGCCTGGGCAAGTGAGCGATCGATCGGCCTCGCCAGCAGACACCCGTCACCTCCTGGGCAGGGCAGGCGGGCCAAGGGCAGACAGGCAGGGAAGTGTCCCCTGACCACATCCAATCCTTCACTAAACATAAGCTCACGGCACACTTTCCTGCGAGTTTTCAGTCTGAAAGGCTTCACATGGTGTGAACAAGAGCCAGCTCGTACCCACTGCCCAAAGACCCCATCACCACAGGGACGAGGGTCGCGCATAAAGTGGCAGCTGAGAGTTGATACACTCTCCCTGCTTTTTGGCTGTAAAAAGTAGCACGAAACTTCTTGTCAGCGAAGGAGAAGCCTTCCTGCATACGAGCAGATTAGAGGTGGGTGTCAAAAAACGCGGCAGAGCCAAGCTAAGGAGAGGGGGCTGTTCCCTGTGAGGAGAGGCTGGTTTGTGTACCC
>VZSZ01007522.1:407794-436458 GCA_013398815.1 Ibidorhyncha struthersii
GGCAACAAAGCTGGTGGGGGGTCTGGAGCACAAGTCCTGTGAGGAGCGGCTGAGGAAACTGGGGGTGTTCAGGCTGGAGAAAAGGAGGCTGAGGGGAGACCTTCTCGCTCTCTACAGCTCCCTGAAAGGAGGGGGTAGCGGGGGGGGCGTCAGTCTCTGCTCCCAAGGAACAGGCGATAGGACAAGAGGGAACAGCCTCAAGTTGTGCCAGGGGAGGTTTAGATTGGATATTAGGAAAAATTTCTTCACCAAAGGGTTTCCAAGCATTGGAACAGGCTGCCCGGGGAAGTGGTTGAATCACCATCCCTGGAGGTATTAAAAGACGGGTAGACGGGGTGCTGAGGGATGTGGTTTAGTGGTGGGTTTGGCAGTGTTGGGTTAACGGTTGGAATCGATGATCTGAAAGGTCCCTTCCAACCAAAACAATTCTATAACCTGGCTTTGTCTACCTGAGGTAGTGCAGGATGCAAAAGGTCTGCGGAGAAGTGGGGGGTGACGGATGGAGAAGTGGGAAGCAATGGATGCTGGGTTTTGAAGGAGGAGACAGAGGAAAAGTTACAGCTTGGTTCCTCTTGGGTTTTGTGAATGGGTGTTTTGTTTTGAAAAACTGAAGCATATTAACCTTCTTGAGAGCTGTTGCTTTTAGGAAAAGTCTCATTTTCATGCAAATGTCTCTAGTGGACATTCCAGAAGGCAGAGCCACCCTGCAGGAAGAACTGGATAGGCTGGAAGAGTGGGCTAACAAGAGCCTTATGAAGTTCAACAAAGACAAGTGTAAGGTCTTGCACCCGGGGAAACATAATCCGGCAGTGCAGCACAGGCTGGGATCTACCCAGCTGGGGAGCAGCTCTGTGGAAAGGGACTTGGGTGTCCTGGTGGACAAGCAGCTCCGTATGAGGGAGCAGTGTGCTCCTGCGGCAAAGCAAGCCCATAGGATGCCAGGTTGCATCAACAAGGGCATCACCAGCAGAGATAAAGAAGTCATTATCCCACTCTACTCAGCGCTTGTCAGGTCACACCTGAAATACTGTGTTCAGTTTTGGTCCCCACTATGCAAAAACCTGTGGCCAGGCTGGAGAGGGTCCAGAGAAGGGCCACCAAGATGATCCAAGGACTGGGAAGCCTGCCAGATGAGGAAAGGCTGAGAGAATTTGGTCTGTTCAGCCTTGAGAAAAGAAGGCTTAGGGGAGACCTTCTCACCACGTTCCAGTATTTAAAGGGTGGCTGCAAAGATGGAGCCTCCCTTTCTACAAGGAGTCACATGGAAAAGACATGGGGTAATGGGTACAAGTTACTCCTGGGGAGATTCTGATTGAACACAAGGAAATTTTTTCACAATAAGAACAGCCATTGGAATAATGTCCCCAGGGAAGTGGTGGATCCGCAACATTGGACGCTTTTAAGACTCAGCTGGACAGGGTGCTGGGTCATCTTGTCTAGGCCGTGCTTTTGCCAAGAGAGGTTGGACCAGATGATCCTTGAAATCCTTTCCAACCTGGTATTCTATGATTCTATGAATAACAAGAATACAGGGAAGAAGGGCCACAGGAAATCCCTGAGGTACAAGCAGGGCCACCAGAGCCCCTCTCAGAAGAGAGGGAGGTTTTAGGGACCCACCCTCAATCCGGAGAGGCAGGTTTGCAGATGGGGAGAGTTGTCTTTAAGTGGTAATTTGTTTCAAATCTTTCTTTGAAAAGTCTCAGGGAGCCTCTTGTATGAAAGTGACCATTTTTATGCTACAACAAATTACTCTGGGATTTTTCGTGGTGTGTTTTGAGATGTTTTTTAATACAAATGTCTCTACAGAACTTACATTTGTATTGAATCGTAAAAACAATTGAATAAATTTCATACGTTTCATGACTTATTTGCCAGCACTTCTGAGATACTTGAATCTATTAACTCCATCCTTTGATATTAAGCAAAATATACAGAGATTGGGCAACCTACCAGGGAGGTAGGTTCATTCAGGTTACCTAATTTAGCCAAGGGAGACAGGCAGCCCATGCAGATTCCCGAGGGGGCTGGCCCCCAGGTCAGTGTCACGGTGAAGGCACACCATGGTTCAGGACTGTGACCTTCCTCCAGGTCCTGGTTCAATGGCATTAGCAGGGCTGTGTTTCCTATTTTTGCTGTACTCCTACAGGCTTTTCCTGCAGGAAAACAGGCAGTGTCCTGCAGCGATTTAAATTGCATTTTTCCATCCTGCAGGTTTAATCCAAGAAAGGGATCCAAGACAAGGAAATAGATGGAGTACCGTTGTTTTACAGTCCAGAAAAAAAATAGGGATCGAGAGTCCAACCTTGTCAGTGAGTGAAGTTAATTGAAAGAAAGTGAGATCTGTAATTATGATACTGACCGAGACACACATTATTAAAATAATACAGAGTCTTCAGCACCTTAACAAACAGGCTCTCCTCTGGAAACACAAAGCAAACAGATTTTTTTAAACTCTTTGTATTTCCTGCTTGTACCAAACCATTAATATTTTGGTGTCAGTTGCACCAGGGATTCAAACTACTCATTTCTGATCTGTAGCATACTCTGAGTAAAATTGAGTTTACACTTCAATAGCTTGCTTTCTTTCATTACTCCTTTTAATATCATGTCTTGGCCTCCTGTGGTGGCTTCCACATTCGGCAGTTCTGCACGTCTCACATCCTTTCAGGACAAAATGTCAGATTTAAAAAAAAAAAATCCTTTTTAAAACTACAAACTCAAAGGTAGAAGGCCTGGAGTTTGTGGAGAATCACACGTTCTGCACCGCGCCGCTAAAAAGCAAAGGAAAAAGTAGGAGATCAGCCAGCAGCTCTGTTGGTTCATGGAGCGAGTTAAAAGACTCAGCAAACAAAAAATAAAATTATGTAAAAATAGAGCCAGCTAGGTTGAGATTGGACTTTGTCTCTTAATTAACAGCTCTCTCTGGAACATGGTGGCAGGCTCTGTCAACGAGACTAAAATGCAGGGTGTTGTTTAGATGGGCACCCAGGAACAATAGCTAACACTTCCCATCCAGTAAATGTCATTAAGACAGCATCAGGCTGTGCCGGCAGCTTGAAATCTAATCCATTTTCTGAAATGAGTTAGAAGTTTTCCGCTTGACCCCAGATCTCCCTTTTAACAGTGTTTGTGGTTTTGTAATCCCATTTTCCTGGGGTTTTTTAAATGTTTCCCTCGCCCCTTTTTGCTAGGTGAAAAACAAATGTAAGCCAGGGGAGAGGAGAGGCGAGGAGGAGAGGCCGCTGCAGCGATACTGTGGATAGGTTGTTAAGTGCATAAAACAAACAAACGCTTTCAGTCTCGCCTCTGTTAGGGCAGTTCGAGGTGTAGCACGTAAAAGCAGACCATGGTTGGCGATTGCGCGCTGCTGGCAGCGCGTCCGCATTAGTCAGATGTGTGCGCAAGGGCAATCCCTGACTAGTGCCACCTGAAGACACCCGTGTGGGCGTAGTCGCAGCAGGAAAGCTGCCCTTTCTCTGTTAAATCCTGGGGTAGGTGTGTGTGCCAAGGGGGTCTTGTTTATGGAGCACGCACTGTAACTACGCTGTCTGCTAGTCCCAGCATACATGGGGTCTAATTTATATGCTTCAGCTGGAACGGGATTTTCTATGTCTGTGACAACGTTGCTGAAGTGAAGTAGTTGCTCCGTGTTCATGCCTGTTTCAAAATGTGTGTTTGACCTCTGCGTTTTTTAAAAATGGTGGTTTTGTTTTGTTACTGATGAGAAGTGAGTGTTGAAAGAGAAGGGAGGGGTGCGAAGACAGGACTGCTGGGACGGGAGATGGTAACGGGGGACTTTAGAGGGAGTAAGAGAGGGAAAGAAATAAAAGGAATGTGGAAAAGTGGAAAAGATGTAGAGCAGTGTAATGATGGGCAGAAGCTGCTGCAGTAGAGGCTGAATGGGCAGCAGCCAACCAATAGAAAGAGGAGAAACTAAAAATATGATAAAGGAATATCAGGGTCCAAATACCAGAAGGTTGAGATTATCTGCAAGCTGATGTCATGCTGTGAGAGGACAGCCCCAGGGCAGCCGTGCACTGACTGCAGAGGAGCAGTGACACGGCTGCACCTCGTCACCTCTGCTGTCTCTGCAGAGGTGCCCATACCTGCTCTGCCAGTGAGGGGGCCACCTCGCAGCTAGGTGAGCTTTGCTATGGGGGTTACCCCAAAATGCAGCATTCCCTGAGGACTGGTGGCTCTGATGAAGCCAGTGACAAAGTCACTGAAGTGACAAAAGTGACAAAATTGAGGGTCTGGCACAAAGGTCATCTCATGCACGCTATGGCATCGAGTCCTGGGGGCTCCCCAGTGTTGGTCTCTACGTTCCCATGCAGCTGGGAGGCATCACCATTCCTCTTCAGGGCTCAGATACATCAAGAATTAAGATTGTCTCCCGGGATCCAGTTGGGAATCAACATCCGCACAGCCAGGAAGCAAATCCCAATGTCCCGGGGCCGTGCATGCCTCAGGACTGCAGTAAGCAGGGTAGAAACGCTTGTAGGTGGTGCTTTTGGTGGGACAGCAGCTGCACCACCTAAGCTGTACATCGCAGCAGAATAGCTAAAACACCCACCTCGCTTAAATCATCCTCAGTCAGGGGGAGAATGTATTTACCAGTACATCTGCACCTATGCTGGGGCTCCTTCTGGCACCGCTGGCTGCCCGGGGATCAGATCTTGCTGCCCCAATCAATGCTGCAATGCCTCCAAGGTCAGCAGCGGCTGTGCCAGCCGGGGCTACAGCCACCGGTACCTGCTGCTCCAGGGCTTACGACTGCTGCGTTCACCATCGCTGCCCACCCTCTCCGAGAAAATCTGCTAGAAACATGCCCTGATTCATGCTCAGGAAGCCACTGGATCCTAACCGAAATACTGTCTCTTCCTCCACCGCCTAGTGCTCCTGGGGCATCCAGAAAGAGAAACCCAGAAGCTATTGGTAACACCAGCATGACTGCGAGAAGAGGGGCTGCCGGCACCGAGCAGCATCCCCCCAGGCACATGCACTGCAGCACAGGCGTCCTGAACAGAACGGGTGGAAATTCTAAGGAGGAGAAATTATGCCATCCCAAAAAGCTCAGCTGAACTGGGTTCACTGGTTGCTGCTTTGCCAACTGAGGAACAGCCTGCCGGAGTAGTTTGCATTCACCTCCAGTTCACACAGCCTTTGTGTAATAAACTGTCATAGCCCCAGAGAAGGGAACATTCAAAAAAGTGCCCTGAGGCAATGCATAGCAGAAGCCTGAGAATCTTACTGCATGAGTCACTGACCTCCACACACTGCATCTATTTTGGCCTTTAATTAATAAGGTTTTACATTTCTATGGCACTTTCCATCTGGAAAGGTCCTAAAATGCTGTGAAGACTAAGGGCATACAGCACCATTTGAAATACGGTTCCCAAGGAGGTGGGACTGTGCAGGGAAGGAAAGCTTAGCTGAAGGCACTGGGGAAAAAAAAAATCTTAGTTTTAAATGGAGCCTCCGTTACATCACTGAGTATTTCATATCCATGGAGAACAGACAATAAGATTTTCGTTTCTAAGGCATCGCTTGAATAAATAGGCATCGTAGATTGCTTTCTTCATCCAGGGGGGATGCAGTGCAAAACAAGTGCTGGGTGATTATAATTTAGGGTGTTAAAGGACCACAACTTAAGGTACAAATTTAAACCATCGTTGGATCAAGGCTTTCCTCCCTCCTGATGAGTAAGTTATTCCCAAATGCTAGACACAAAGCAGAAGCCAGTGGAGGAAACAAATCCCATGCTGACAGCACCTGACCCTACACCTGGAGCACCAAACTCCCTTTTGCGCTCCCTGCAAGCTCAGCAGCGTCGCACGAGGCTTCAGCGAGGTAAAAGCTGGCCCCAAGCACCAAGAGGGGCAAGTGAGAAACCAGCATGGAGACAGTCCTCCTGTCCCACGGCTGATGCGACCCCCGAGGGGAGCTAGGGCTTTGCTAAACCAGCACAAATCCTTTTGTTTCTATTTCAAAAGATTAAACTAGTCTAATCGCTCTGCTCGGCTGACTTCCCTCAGCAGAGACTTATTTCTGCCGATAGGCAGGGCCTGGCTTGCGCTAAACCGATGGCGATGGAAACCACTGTCAGCCATAGCTAGCATCCCTCTTACTAAGCACTTGGCCAAAATAGGCTGGGAGCAATTGGCCGCAAAGAGTTTTCAAAGGAACGTCAAAATTCTCTTTTTCTCAGTGCAATTCCGACCTATTTTTATCTGCCGCTTTCTGGAAGAGATACAGGGGCATTGCCATGGCTAGTCGTAAACTTTCATTGCTTCCCAAGGAGAAATTGCAGGCAAATTACAGACTAGCGTGCTCTTTTTATGTCTTTCCTGCTCGGGGCATGTCAGTACTGCTGCATTCCCTCCTACCCCCCTACACATTCCTCCCTGCCACATCCCCTCTGTGCTTACTGATGGACATTAATGATGTGCCTCCATAATTAACACATCCAGCGCCACATCCAGTGCCTGGCGAGCACTCAGTGCGATGTCAATGGCATGCTGGAGAAATGCACATCCCATGTGTGCTGAGTGGGATCACTCCCGACTTCTACCTCCACCCAAGCGTCTCTTGGTCACGCTGCACTTGAGCTCCACCTGCTAAGTTAACTCAGAGCCAGGGCAGGGCTGCGCGCCTGCATACATTAAGGCTGTGGTTGGACCGCATCTGATATTCCCTTCCCTGTGTGTTCCTGCTACCTCGCACACGCCGTGTGAAGCTCCACATCGCTCCTCTAGGCACACAAAGAGGTGACGTCCTCACCTCTCATGCTGCAGGCTGGCATGGAGGAGCACCCTTACTCCTTCACGTTTCAGCATTTCAGAGGGGAAGGTATTACTAACAGATATTAATTATCCCTCTCCCATGAAGAGAGAAATAGATACAAGCAGTTTTTATACTGTTGTAGTAGCAGGGAAACTGAGGCAGACCAAGTTAGCGCTGGTGGATGAGAAGGTCAACATGGTGGATGAGAAGCTCAACATGAGCCAGCAATGTACACTTGCAGCCTGGAAAGCCACCTACATCCTGGGCTGCATCAGAAGAAGTGTGGCCAGCAGGGTGAGGGAGGGGATTCTGCCTCTCTGCTCTGCTCTGGGGAGACCCCACTTGGAGCACTGCATCCAGCTCTGGAGCCCCCAACATAGGAGACACATGGACCTGTTGGAGCGGGGCCAGAGGAGTCCACAAAGGTGATGAGAGGGCTGGAGCCCCTCTGCTGGGAGGACAGGCTGAGAGAGTTGGGGGTGTTCAGCCTGGAGAAGAGAAGGCTNGTGAGGGTGGTGAGCCCCTGTCGCAGGTTGCCCAGAGAAGCTGTGGCTGCCCCATCCCTGGAGGTGTTCAAGGCCAGGGTGGACGGGGCTTGGAGCAACCTGGGCTGGGGGGAGGTGTCCCTGCCCAGGGCAGGGGGGTGGAACGAGATGGTCTTCAAGGTTCCTTCCAACCTAAACCATTCTATGATCCCTGCAGCTCCCACCCCAAGCTCATATCCCCGCCATTCCCAGCCCCGAGCCCAAGCCGAGGAGCATGCTGCCTGCGCTCCACCAGAAGGCCCTGAGGCTGCAAGTCCCACAACCACGTGGCTTTTTAGGCATCAAAACTTCATCCAAAGGGAGAAATCCTGTCGTCAAGGTGAAAAGCATTGCTACTGAAATGTGATCAAAGAGAGAGTTATCAACTTAAGTGTACTCAGGAGTTTCTGTTCCAGACGAGAATTATCAACGAGAAACCAATCTTATAAGGTAGCTGCTATTGACAGGGAAATAAAAGGAATACAGTTCTTACCAGACAGACCTAAGTTGCTCCAAATTGCTGTCAGCTTGAAATATCTTGCTGGTAATTTGTTTTCAAATTCTTTCTCCCTAAATTTGATTTGTTGCTGTACAGTGGATGATCTATTCTGCACAGCATCTCAAAGAGCATTCCCGTTGTCCTCTCGCTGATTGTTTGTGAGCTATCACTTCTGGGAGTTGGCAGCATTTATTATAAAAAGGGCCATCATCACTTGAAAAGCAGATTTTGTCTGAGGATGCGGTATCTGCTGCCGTTACAAATAGCAGCTGAGATTACCGGGAGGAAAGTCATCAGGGGAAAAAAAAAAAATCACATTTCCTCCCCAGTCTTTGAGCTCGTCTGCATGGGCAAGTGGCCATGCTGCGTGCCTGTACCCTGGGGTGGAGGAAGAATGGGGCAGCATTTTGTAACAAGACTTGAATAAATCTTTTTACCAGGATCCTTTTTAACCAGGAGAAAAATTAGTAGGGTTTCCCACCACCTGCGGTATTGTAGCAAGAGGATGAGCATCACAGCCAGCAATTTTTTTCTGCTGATCTCTGCTCTTTCTTCTGCGAAGGAGGAAAAGGTAACGCTGACTTATGAAGCATCCTGCTAGGTTCAATGATGTCTCCTACGTAGTATGTCTGGGGCTTTCCCGTGCCTCTGGATGATTGCTCCCGGCTCTCCAGAAACTTGATCACTGCATAGGCTATGTTTCTGCACGCTTGACACAGAGGTAGAAATGCAAAGCTCGAGTCTCACCTATCCCTCTGGATCCACCCAGCCTGCGGGCAGTTGCCAATGAGAAGAGCAGTGTCCTTGCCCTGGCTTTCTCCCTCGAGAACATACCTGTTTCTTCTCCTGTCCTTGCCCTACTTAGCTCAACCTGCTTCGTCCAATGGTTAAAGCAAATGCAGAGAAATTCTAGTTTTAAGATGAGGAGCTATCTTGGGTTAGTTACATGGCTTTAAAGCATGGGCAGAATGGATGGGCTCAACTGAGTCCGGCTCGCGGGGCGTGAGGTGCCAAAGCGTTCCCAGAAAATAAAGGGTCTCACCCATGTTGTGAGTATAGCTGTATTAAATATAAAAAAAAAAAAAAAAAAGAGATAGTGTATATAAAGATACTTGCTTATTTCTGGATCTTTCCAGGGAAGAATTGGCAACTTTAGCATATTTCTGCTCACCAGCCTGTTGGCGGTACCCGTAGGTGGCATTGCTGTGGAGAGGACACTGCAGGCATGATGTCAGGCACTTCAAACCGCTCCAAGAGCTGGCACTGCACTTTGAACAGGTCTTGGTGCCATCCAGAGCATGGAGAGAACTGGGGAGTTGGGAGCTGGTGGAAGGATCACACTCTACTCGCTTAGGCACTACAAAGATAATAATTGTTGCAAACGCTCAAGAGCAGCGGAAAACCCAGCGCTAATTCAGCTGGCTGTAATTTTGCCACACAGTTTACCCTGACATCACATCAGGGAAAGCTCCACTTAAGCAATTGTAACATCACCGAAAAGATTGAATTAAGAAAAAAAGAGAAGGAACATAAACCTCCCACTATTGTTATTTTCAGAAAGCAACAGCAGAAAGAGCCAGTTAAAAGGCCTTGAGGCCTTTTATTCCTCCGTGGAAACCAGCCACGTAAGATACAGAAACACCCTCTCCGTGGGGGAGGTCTGCTCCGTGCCCACGCCGGGGGACGCGGGCCTGTTCGCATGGGCAGGTCCCTGCAGAGGGCTGCCTCCCTGCCCTCCGCGTTCGCTTTGCTCCGCCATGGGACGCCCCGGGGCGGACGGCTTGATGCTGCGCCCCATCCGGAGCAGCAAATCTCCCAGGTGCCACTGCCAGGGCTCGGGACACCACTGCGTCCCCGAGCACAAGTATTGCAGTAGGAACCAGAAATTTTTCTCTTTTTGCAGGAGCAGGCTGAGCTTTTCCGAGGTGACTGAATGCGGGTGTCAGCTGGGCAGGAGCAGCACAAATCAATCTCTCGCTGCTTAAAAATATATCTGTATATCAGACCCAAACCTTTTCCTCTGGAGTCTTGTGGCAGAAATGGAGTTTTAAAATGCTCAATTATTTATAGCTGAAATGCTGGGGAAAAAAAAAAAAAAACCCCATTTGTCCTGCTGGAGCAGAGCGTGCTGGTCCCCATCACCCACTGCTTGCACGATGGCTGAGAGTAATGAGGTCTGGATGGGGTAACAAGGAACGAGGAGGAAGGAGTAGTGCCCAAAAGCAGGGTGCCAGTTCACACAGGGACATGGTCAAACCCAAATTATCACACCCCTGAGGTGTGCCAACTGTTGCTTTCATGCCTGGGTGTTAATTATCACCAATTAGGTGGGGTGGGTGATTCCTTAAGTACAGGCTTCTCCTGGGAGATCAGGGAGAAAAGGACAGGTTTTGTATACCCACAGATGTTGTGTCAAAGGGATGTTTTGGAGACTTAACAGCTTTTAGGAAGGAACCGGTGGGAGTTCCTCCTGAGGAGGCTTATCTGCCTAAACTTGCCTTTTGGGGTTTTTCCCCCGCTTTGTGTTTTGGAAGAGCTGTCACTTGCCAAGGGCCCAGCATAGGGAGCAGGCACCACGGGGCTCTGCCTGGTAAAGGAAGGGCCCATAATCTGCATGACATGAAGAGCAACAAGAAGAGATGAAAGGGAGAGCAAAGATGAGAGACCAGAGGAAGGCAAGACAGCAAGCATCACCTGACTGCTAGGCAGGGGCTGGAAGAATTTTGCGTGGCTTCTGAACGTAAATGAATAATTATGGCTGTGTAGAGTCTCTCTCCCTTACCGAGTTCCCCACTGGTTTTGCCTAGTGCTCATGGACAGGCAGTGCCGTGGGGAGAGCAATGTGGAGGGATGGTTTGAAGCCAAGTGAAGTCCCTTCACTTGCCTAGTTTAGGCCAGAAGAAGGGAACCTCCAACTGGGGTCCCCTTCTCCCTGCTCCTTCCTGAGGAACAGTCTTGGTCCTCCCTGTCCTGGGGAACACGGACATCGGGAGGGGTCTGAAATCCCAGTGTCTTTGCTTGGCCGCTTTGTGGTGCATCGCCCTGAGCAGTGGTTACAAACCACAAGGATGATGAGGAAGGTGCTCCTAACCATGGCAATCCTCTGCAGCCGCATCCTTTCCCGCTGCAGCCCCGGGGCTGGCAAATGTGGGGGCCACCCCTTGCCCCATAGCAAGTGGGAACTGGTCCTGCTACCTTCATTCTCCAGTGAAAAAGGCGCAATCCGAAGGGAACACTCACCCCAGGTAACTTCGAGGTGGTCCCAGGAGTTAGGGACAACCGTAACAGAACCTGCCTGATGCAAACACCAGCAAGAAGCCCTTTCGGTCCAGTTTGAGACAAGCACCACTCTGTCCCTGGAGAGCATCGCCCTGCTCCGGCTCCACAGCATCCATCCTTCTTTCACAGCATGACGCTCAGGCACTCAGGAGATTTCAGGCCACGTCCTCCAGTGAAACCGGTAGGGTTACAGCATTTGGCAGCTGAGAAACTGGTGGTTTGGCTTTCTATTAGGATAAAGCTGTTTAATTCCTTCCCACCTCAGCACTGCCTCGCCGCACAGCTCCGTTAGAGAGGCCTGCACACAGAATATTAGGGATTAATGAGACAGGTGATTAAATACAGTTCTGCTTAATTCAATCCCGAGAGGATGGATGTGGAACTGCCCTGCTGTGAATTAAGCAATAAAGTGGGACAAAGTAGAAAACATGGCGGGGAAGTGGTTCTGTTTCATTAGCGCTCTCCTGCCTAACGATCCCAGCACCTCCCCCCACGTAAGGTGTGATTGCAACACGATTTCGGTAAACCTGAGCAGACTCTGATCTCCGCTTGCCACAGCCGTGCCGCAATCCTCTGCCACCCCAGCTCCGCTGTGGCTCGGCCAAAGCCTGGCACAAGTGCTCATGCAAGGGCCGGCGAGGAATGCAATCAGGAGGCGAGAAAAAGGGCAAACCACAACTTTTTATTAAACTACTGCCACTTTGTTGTGCTACCACCCTGTTTACATATCTCATGCGCGCCACACGTTCACCTCCAGCAGCTCGTCGAATCCACCGTAGCTATATCAGCGCAGCAGTTACGGCTGGGCAGCAATGCGGCCCTGGGGGATAGTGCTACAGGTACTTTGCGGTGCAGAGCAGCAGCACAAGGTTTTTAGGGCAGGCAGAGCCCCGCAGTATCTCCTTACATTCGCAGAAGTCATCCGAGACCCTGTGCAAATCTAAAAGTAGAGAAGTTGGGAAGAGCAATTGTAAACCCCTTCCAGTGAGAGCACTTCAAACCCGCAGCTCTGGAAGGGCTCAGCGGTGGTGGCCACCACCATGATCCCCTCCTTACAGATGGGGAAACCAAGGAAATCATTTGTCCCGTGTAACCCCGAGCTGGGAATGCAGCAAGATCCCAGATTAGGGAAATCTGAGTCCTTGGACCATAAATGAGTCATCAGATGTCAGCATGAAAGGCTATAAAATCTGAGCCCTGCTGCCCAGCTGGCCCTTGCAGTTGGGGATGTCTTAATGCCAGCAGGGCTGGGATGCAGCCGAGACTACCCAGCCCCATGCCCTCTGCTAGCAGCTTCAGTTTCCTTCCAAGATACTGGGATAAAAGCTTCCCCTGAGCATCACTAAAATCATTGAGAGCGGATAACTCCAAACCATCCATCTGCTTGCAAGTCTCCGCTGACCGACAGCCACGAGAGCGTGCACAGATTGAGCTCCCACCGTTCAGGAGCGGTGGTGCAGTGCTCACCTGGGTTTGTGCCCTTCTACACCTCGTGTCTGCATGAAATGGTCCCTCGTGCCGATGAGAAAAAGGCAGATTCTTTACTGCACAGGCGCTGGGCTTCAAATCCCCATTTCCCCCCCTCTCTGCCTGGCACCAGGGCATTTCATGCACGCCCTGGCTCCTGCTTTCAGCTGTAACACAGGTACAGGGGACTACTCAGCCGCTTGGGAGCAGAGATTGGGAACTTTATATTACTTAAGGTTTGCTCGGAGTTCATGCCCCAGGTTGCAGTTTGATGGAGTGAGCCAGTCCCTGGTGCTTCTGATGGATATAAAAAGGATATGCAATCAGGCGTGCACTTAAGCAAGTATATTACCAAGTTAAATGACTTCGGTTTTACTAAGCTAATTAAAAATGGAACAAAGCAATGATCAGATTAAGGTTATAATTAATAACTCTATAGGTTCAAATTATCCAGCCGCCAAATAAATACCGCATGTAATCAGAGGAAGCCGTGGCTGATAACTAGAGGGAATTAGTGTCCTGCTCAGAGGTCTTGGGGAGGCAAGAGCTACCTTTTGAGCTGTGACCTCAGCTCACCCAGGCAGCATGTTAACCTTGCTACCGAGGAGACCCTCTTCCTAACTCCTGAGTGTCTATACGAGCCCAAGTTGCTCCTCTAAAGGGAATCAAGTGGACTCAGGATGGGCGAGAGCCCCCTGATCCCCACCTCCCAGGTAATCGGGGCAAAAGCCACCACCCACCAGCAGACATCCGTCCCTCTCCTCTTTCCACACAGCTATTTCTCCTTTTTGGCCATTTTAGTGCTTTGAAAATATCTTAAAATATCTCAAGCTGCAGGTTGGTTGTTGATTTTGGGAGGTTTTCTCATACCAAGAAAGAATTGGACAATTAAATATGGGCTTCTAAAGTGTTCCAATAGCTTTAAACCCAAAATACAAAAGCTGATTGCCTCTTTAGGACCCTGAAGTTAACGAAAAGTTTCCCAGGCCAGTTCATGCTTGCAGTGTGCGGTGTTGGAGCACGACACTGCTCCAGCAGCCCGGTGGGACTCTGGCACACCATGCGCAGCCGGGAAGGTCAGGAGCCGATAGGATTGCTTCTGTCACACATCCATCACCCAGACCAGGAAAGCAGCCTTATAACAGCACCCGAAACAGTCACCTTAGGTAGGCAAGGACAGGAGGGTGATTTTCACAGCACTCTAATCACTTTGGGGTTGTGCCACAACAAGCACCAGCAGCTTCAGCTGCATGGCGGAGCCAGGACGTAATTCCCAGCTGCCTGCTCGCCTGCGGCCACCGCAGCGCTTGCCGGCTTGGCTTGCCCTGCGCTCAGCGAGGCAGAGACCCCAGCACGGCAGCTTTCATCACACCTTGGCCGGCTTCTGCTACCTCTCGCTCTGCTTTCTGCTATAAAGCCGTTTGTCAGGTTTTGCTTTGATGCAGAAGAACAAGAAACATGCTTGTCACTCGGCTCGCAAGAAAGGGTTTTGGCAGAGCTTTCGGGGAAGCTGTGGTGGGAGGATAAACCCTGGGGATTTTTAGTGTAAGGAGGGGAACCTTCCTGGGTGGGCTGTGAAAGACAGAACCTTTGCTGGGAAAAATGTTCCCCTTCCACTCAAGCAATCAAACCATCAGGGAGGGGCTGTGAGCAAAAGAAGGACCTTTTCCAAGTGCTGCCAAATCGTGGACCTCATGGCCACAAAATCTCTGGAAGCCAAAACCCATCAGTGGGCTCAGAAGGGATTAGACAAATTCAGGGAAAGAAAAGCTTCATTAATGCTCACTGAGAACAGGGCTCCAGCTGCAGCCCCGGCTCTAGAAACCTTCAGCCCTTCAGTTATAGGTGGTAGAGACCCTCAATTGCTCCCTCAGCCCTCCCCAGGGGCTGCCATACTGTGAGGGGCTTTGGCCTGACACCACATGCTTTACATCAGAATTGCATCCAGATTTAGGTAAAAAGAATGTAAAATCCTGCATAAAACCTGCAATTAGTTGTTCATGACTGCCTCTGCGAGGCTAGTGGGCTGGCACAGGCCAGAAGGTGTGAGCGGCTGCCTTCCCTTGCCCGGGGACTCTCCTGTCTCTCCTGGCAGATGGAGAACGGACACAACCACGGATGCACACCCGGAGGATCCCTATGCATCAGCCCGGCAGGGCTTTCCCATGAACTTTAAAGACTTCTTAATTTTATATTATTAACAACAACAACAACAAAGATAAATCTGTTGTAAAACTAGCGTTTAGCTGCTTGCACGGACGTAGGGACAGGCACGGTGTGGGGATGCACAAGAGGGCCTGGCAGGCAGCAGGTCACTTTGTCGGGTACCATGGCTGCAGAGCTCAGCTCCACACCGATATCCATCGCCAACACCCAGGGAGCCGTCACGGCTCAGGGGACCGCGTCCCCTCCTCCCCAAAACAGGCTTTCTGCCTTTGGGAAGATGCTCCTAAGCTATGGCAGCAGTGCCCCGAGCAGTATGATAAGCCACAAATCAACATCATGAAAACGGTCAGGTCTCCAAGCAAAAAGATGCAGAAAAACACATCACCGAGCATCTCAGCTCACACAAACCTGCAACCCCCCCCAGCAGCCCCAATCCTGCCACCCCCGGCACTGATGAGCAGCCAGGGCACGGCTGCCTTGCCTGCAGAGGAGCTGCTTTGCCTGCAGACTTGCCTGGGTCACTCTCATGGCAGTGGCCAGGAGATGATTGATTTTTTTCTCCAGGCCAGCCCTTTTCTGCTGGGTTTCCTTCCAGCTCAGCAGTCTGGAGGGAGGATAGCACTGACATGCTCACAGAAGCTTTGCAACATCCTCAGGTTTCTTAATTAGAGCAGACATAAACGCCTTTGACACAGGTTGTGAGGTTTCTGTCCTTTTACCAAAGCACCAAACAAACAGGCTTCGAAAGGAGACTCAGCCAGATGTGCTCATCCTGTGGGCACAGATGCAGCTCATGCAAACCCCACTGGCTCTTTCAGCTCCTCTTGCACCCATCCCATCATAGAATGGTTTGGGTTGGAAGGAACCTAGTTCCAACCCCCCTGCCCTGGGCAGGGACACCTCCCCCCAGCCCAGGTTGCTCCAAGCCCCGTCCAACCTGGCCTTGAACACCTCCAGGGATGGGGCAGCCACAGCTTCTCTGGGCAACCTGCGCCAGGGGCTCACCACCCTCACAGGGAAAAATTTTTTCCTCATATCTAATCTAAATCTCCCCTCTTCCAGTTTGAAGCCATTTCCCCTCGTCCTATCACCACATGCCCTTGTAAAAAGTCCCCCTCCAGCTCTCCTGGAGCCCCTTTAGGCACTGGAAGGGGCTCTGAGGTCTCCCCGGAGCCTTCTCTTCTCCAGGCTGAACACCCCCAACTCTCTCAGCCTGTCCTCCCAGCAGAGGGGCTCCAGCCCTCTCATCACTTTTGTGGCCTCCTCTGGCCCCGCTCCAACAGGTCCATGTCTTTCCAATGTTGGGGGCTCCAGAGCTGGATGCAGTGCTCCAGGTGGGGTCTCCCCAGAGCAGAGCAGAGGGGAAGAATCCCCTCCCTCGCCCTGCTGGCCACACGTCTTCTGATGCAGCCCAGGATACGGCTGGCTTTCCAGGCTGTGATCGCACATTGCCGGCTCGTGTTGAGCTTCTCATCAGTCAGCACCCCCAGGTCCTTCTCTTCAGGGCTGCTCTCCGTCCATTCTCTGCCCAGCCTGGATTTGTGGTTGGGATTGCCCCGATCCACGTGCAGGACATTGCACTTGGCCTTGTTGAGCTTCATGAGGTTGGCATACGCCCACCTCTCCAGCCTGTCCAGGTCCCTCTGGATGGCATCCCTCCCCTCCAGCGTGCCTACCTCGCCACGCAGCTTGGTGTCATCGACAAACTTGCTGAGGGTGCGCTCCATCCCACTGTCAATACGGCTGCCCATCCTCTGCTCCACCTCTGCGCCGTGGGCAGGCTCCGCCGCTGGCTGGGGATGCTCCGGAGGGGCTGGCAAGGGGCTGCGTCCTGCTGCGTGGCTGCGGCCAGGAGCCCATCTGCGCGGCAAAGCCTGGAGATTACAACCTCCATGTGAAAAGCAATTTATATTGACAAATAAAAAAGGGAAGCAGTGCGGTTAGAGGCAACAAAGCTCTTCTGGGTGCACAGCAGTAGAAAAACGTGCATCGCTTCCCCCAGCTTCAGCAACCCAGGGAGAGAATAAGCTTAATTGCTTTTGTAAATTAAATGTACAGGTGATTTGACCGTGACGCGTGTGAGTTTTGCCCTTTGGTATTGAAGGGCAGTTGCCCTTTCTGCTGTTGAAGGTATTTGGTAGATGCACACTGGACACAGGCCTGGAAGGAACCCCCTCGTTCAAAGCTCAAACCCAGCCGGGCTGAAAAGTCCCCCCAGGAGCGGTTTGCAGAGCCGGAGGCAGCCAGCCCGGCTCTGCCCTGCCCCTTCCCAGCCCTGAGATGGGGAAACCTCACCTTAAAAGCGTAAAGAACGGCAGGCTGCTTCACCTGCAGGGTTATTGCTCTTTTAAGAGCTTGGGGCACTAGGTGTGAGGCAGGGACCCCCCCGGCAGCGGCAGTGTCCTCCCCCTGCTGCCAATATCCACCCTGCCGGGCCGCGGGCTGGGAAGTGCCAACCGATTTCCTAAAACTGAATTCAATTTAAGTACATTCGATTTCCTAAAAACGGACAAAACCATGCCCCAATCCCCTCCCCACTACACTATTTGAAAATTAGCAATGATTTAAATCCCTCAGCTGTTCTATAAAGACAGGCAGGGATGGAGCATCCAGACTTCTATTATCATTTTATTGCCATTGGTGCCTGCGTGACCCCCCACCACCTTCATACCCTCACCTACACCAAGGCCGGAGCAGCCCAGAGTGATCACGGTTTCTTTCTGAAACCCCCATTTCTTGCCGAATCGAATGCAGGCAGCCAAGCAGATGCTTCCAAAGTGCCACAGGAGTCCTGCCTCCTGCCTGAGCCACCCGAAAGCTGCCCTGAGCCCTGGGGGCGACCCTCTGTCCCTCCAACGTGCCGGCATCGCTGTTGGGCGCACCATGAAATCTCTCCGGCTTTTACCAAAGCGGAGGCATCTCACCCCACAAATGCATCCTGTTATGGTTGATCTCCAGTTTTAAGCACGGCTGGAGCCTTTTGCGATGGGTCCAACATTGGGTTTTTCATATTCGCACTCAGAAGTTTTACGACCCTCTTCGTGGTTGCTTTCCAAGCAGTTGAGCTCCAACCTCCCGACGTCCCTCCGCCAGCTGATGCCAAGCCCCTCGGGCACCCGGCTGCCCGGCATCTCCCCAAACCCAACCCTGCTCCTCCTCATTAGCTCTCTGAAATGCTCAGGGTGCTGGGTCTCCGTGCCGGGATTTGAGGTATTTGAGTTGTGATTTGGCCCAGTTAATGTTTTAAGAGGGTTGTTGGAATAATCTGTTAATGTGTACGGGATGGGTCTGTCCTCTTGTTGCTCAGGGCCTGGAGCAGCTGTAAAAGAGGAGCCAAGAGCAGGAGGGTTTGCCAATTACATGATCCTATTGTTAATTATCTTAATTATGAAGGATACGCTGCTAGGTAACTTCTCCACCAGAGGCCTGCGCTGCAACATGTAGGTCCCAAATCCCTGGGGCTGCACGTGGAGACTGGTCTGGACCCTTTTCGGGGTTCCCAGGCAATGGCAGATGAGCCCCGAGCGGTGCAGGGAGCACCCCATCCCCCAAAGGGTTCCCCAAAGTGGGAGGGAAAGAGGTGGGAGAAGGGGGTGCTGAGGACACCTCTGTGCCGGGGCTCCCCACAGCCGAGCCCGGGGATGCACCCAGCACCCCCCTGGGAGGGTCCCTGCAGCGTCCCCGTGCTCAGGGATGCTGCAGGGGATTTATGGGGGATTTATGGGGAAATTTGAAATGTCCCTTTCTGGTTCTCCTCTGCCCGCAGCCCCGGGGCGGCTCCGGCTGGTTCACTCCCCTCCCAGACGGTTTCATAGCCTGAAGTCGCTGTTTACGAAAAGCAAATGTTTTACTGTTAGCTAATCCAGCTTGTTTGCAAAAGCCCCGAAGGCTCATTTTAATTGCAAGTAAATGATTCTTAACGATATAAATCAGAGCCAGCCGAGGCTGGGAGTGTTTGTGATATCTTGCACTGTAACCAGGAGTCAAGAAATGAATTAGTCTCAAATTGAAAAGGGGAAGGTTTCCATCTGAAATTGGGCAAATATGAGACTTCATCAAGGAAAGATAATCACTTTGCGGGATAATAATGAGGCTTCAGCTTATCAGTTTTGCATGGAGAATCCTTAATACGCCTGTAGTGGGTTTCACTGCTGTGAACAGTGCGAGAGACAACTCAATAAGAGAGCTAACGGAGAGAGAAGAGCCACGGCAGCCCCCAGCCCTGGCTCTTCCCTGGCCCAGAGGCTCAAACCCACCTGGCTTTGGAGAAAAAAAACTCAGGAAAATGAAAATAAATCATATAGATTACAAAGTGTCTGGCTGGGGGAGGAAGGCTCTGCTTTGATGGGTCCCCACCTAGCTCTGCCAGCACCTCCTGTGTCTTATTGCGGGGGGTTGAAGGTGTCCATCCCCAAACGGGGGTCCTGGCTTGCGTTCCACCATCCTGCCCGGGGTCCCAACTTGCCCAGCTGGATTCCGCAGGAGTTTTTCACTTGGTTGTAATGCCAGCTGGATTAGCCCCGGGGCGGATAAAAACCTGACCGCGGGTGTGTGAAGGGATGGGGAGATGAAACGGCCAAGGACTGGTGTGTTTGGGGTGCTGCTCTCCATCCCACTCCTCTTGTCCGGGGGGTTCCCCAAGCACAAGGGATGGATTCAGACTCGCAGGCACTCAGCATCCCCTTCCCTCCCCTTTGCAGGCGAGGAAGCCTCATCCGGGGCATTACAGGGCTATATGGGAAGCAGCCGGCACGGCCGCAGCCATGAGATGTCCCCAAGGGGGATGGTGGTCCCCAAGGTCATCCTGGCCCAGGGGCCAGCAGGAACTAGGGACCAGAAGGAACCTGGGCCAGCTCCTGCGTCCATACACCCCCTGCTCCAGACAAGGGCCCATCTTCAACCTGGGAACTCAGCTGTAATTACTTTATAGTCCTGCTGATTTCTGATGAATTTAGGCGAAAGCTTAGATTTGAGCCGGGGACTTTGTTTTCTCAGGAGAAAAATGGAAAAGAAAAAGGGGAACCCGGGACATTTGATTTGGTTCAGCATTCAGGGAAACCTTCTTTTCCCAAACTCAGGCTGAAAATGACTCAGTATTTTCCTCCCCAAATTACTCCCATTGCTTGTACTGATTTCCACTCATGGAGCTGCTGTTTCTTTGCATGGCTGCAAGTGTCCCATTAGAGCCAAAAAAGCCTGTGTGTGCACGGAGCCAGCTCCCTGCCAGCCCCGGGGGCACCTCCTCCTGCCCTGGCGGGGACACAGCCCCCCCAGAGCTGTGGGAGCCGGCCAGGCTGGGGCAGAGGAGAACCAGAAAGGGACATTTCAAATTTCCCCATAAATCCCCCATAAATCCCCTGCAGCATCCCTGAGCACAGGGATGCTGCAGGGACCCTCCCAGGGGGGTGCTGGGTGCATCCCCGGGCTCGGCTGCGGGGAGCCCCGGCACAGAGGTGTCCTCAGCACCCCCTTCTCCCACCTCTTTCCCTCCCACTTTGGGGAACCCTTTGGGGGATGGGGTGCTCCCTGCACCGCTCGGGGCTCATCTGCCATTGCCTGGGAACCCCGAAAAGGGTCCAGACCAGTCTCCACGTGCAGCCCCAGGGATTCGGGACCTGGGACTCGCTGGGGTGCCCGAAGTGGCTACGGAGGAGCAAGAGGGAAAGGGCGATGCTGGCACTCACGGTGCCAGGCTCGGGGAAAGGCAGGGACCAGTCTGCCTGCTGCAGAGGGGGTCCCGGGTGAGGGTCCAGCGGGGATACCTGCCACAGCCTGGCCATGCCTGGAGAGAGCAAAAAGGGCTTTGATGAAGCTTTCAGCAGCACGAGGGCTTTGATGTATAATGGAGAGAGGGCGGTGGAGCTGAGCTGAGCTGAGCACCCCACTGACACCACTGACCCCACCCCAGCAGCCAAGGGGCCCAACTGAGCGTGGTGTCTGTGTTAATCCCCTTTCCGCCTGTGCAGCGCTGGGACGGCAGGACGAGCTACCCGACCGGGGGATGCTGCCGGCATTGGGGCCGCAGTGGGAGCACCGTGCAGCTCCCGCACAGCGAGTTCCCCGTGTGCTGGGAGGGTGTCAGCACCAGCACGGGTCCTGGGGACAGGCAAGGCTCATCCTGGCTGGGTCAGCTCCGATGGCACCAGCGTAACCCGGGGACCCGTCCAGGCGAGGACATGGGGCACCCGTCCCACCACGGCCACGCAGGAGGACACGAGCGGGCAGTGGGACCAGCTGGATGCTGAGGGCTGCTGCAGTGGGAGATTTTTTTCACAGCAGAGCTGCTGGACCTGTTGGCCAAAGGGCTCAGACATTGCACTTCGTTTGCCTGAATGGCACCAGGTAACTTGCACACAATTAAAAGCAGGCTGTGATTGCCCCGACTGTAATATCCCAGGCTGTCAGGAGGATGAAGCCATGCTGGCCATCATGGAGAGCCCAGCGCTGAGCCAGGCAGCGGGTCTGCAGCCACCGGGGGACGTGCCAGCTCACCTCGCTGTGCCCTGTCATCACCGCTCAGAGCCCAGGATGCAAATGCCTGTCCCGTGGAGCATCTCCCCCAGGCCAGGATGGGGACCCCCCCCTCCCCAGGCTGGGGGCAGCCGACTGGGGAGTGGGCACAGCTGCTGCTGAGCGAAGCTGTGGGTTCATTACCGACCTTTTCAAAACCCGTGCTTAAAAATATCCCCCGCTCGCCTGGGCTGGCTCAGCTGTGCGGCTGGTCCTCATCTCCCTCTCGGGATATAAATAGCCGGCGCTGAATAGCAAACGCTGGCCCAGCGCTTTTCACGCCGCTGCACAAGAGGGGATGGTGGCACGAGCCCCGATGGGTGGCCGGGGATGTTGGCCGTGCAGCCTGGCTGTGTCTCGCCAAGTCGGGCTGCGGCGCCGGGTATCCCGACGGGAGCAGCTTCCAGCCAAGAGCTCAGAGCAAAATGCAATCGGCGGAGCAGCCAGGCAGAGAGTCAGTGTGGGTTTGGGGTGAGGCTGGAGGGAGAGAGCCGTCCCCCCTGGCTGGGGTCTGCAAACCCCTCCTGGCACCACCCCGGCACTGGCCCTGGGGAGGGCACCGGCAAAGGGGAGTCGTTTCTGAACAAGCTTGGCTTTCCTTTCACAAGTTTGCACAGGCTTTTGGGGGAAATGGGTGATTTTGTGATTAATTTTGTGGAAAAACTAAAAATCTGCCATTTGCAGAAGAGGGGTCTCCTGCGTTACGGTCCTTTGGTGGCAGTGGATGAAGATGCTCCCACACCATGTATCCTGCAGCAACCCCTGACATCAGGGCAGGATGATGTACCCAGGAGGACAGAAAATAGATAATAAAACAAGAGAAAAATTATTTTTCCTTTTTTATCTTCTACCAAGAGCCTGGCATTTAATAATGAAGGAGAGTCAGATGCTCAGATATGCCCTTATTAAATGAAAGGTGTAAATGTCTTTGCTTAATCCACTGTGCAGCTATCAGGCTAAACGCAGGGCAAAAGATTTTAATACCTTTTCTAACCAAGCGGCTGCTCTCGTTATTCCCCAGTGCAGCTGCAGCTTCCTCCGGCCAGGAAGCTCCTCAACTGCTTCATCATGGTCTCCCCCAGACTAACCCCTGAGACTCACCAGGAATTCATCATTAGTCTCCACGTATCAAGAAGACGATCCATCAGGCAAAGGAAAGAGGAGGAAAAGTCCACGTGAAGCCTGCCCTCGTCATGGCAGCGCACCGCGTCCTTGGATGCAAATTATTCACAGTGTCACCCAGAGATGCTGTGAAACAACCCTCGGTGCTCAGTGGGCTAAGCTAAGCGGGAGGAAAAATTCATGCCCAAAGGCAAGGTGAAGAGTTTCTTGGTTGTAAATGATATTTTTGAATTGGCGGTGAAGTCTCTTCTGGGAAAGGGTTGGAAAAATCCACTGCAAACTCCGAAAATCCCCATATCTCCATCACTGCCCATTTGGGCTGGGGCTTGGCTGCAGAGAGCCGCCAGCAATGGTTTTGATGGCACAGGCAGGGGCTGAACTGGAGGGTGATGCTGAAGCGGGTTGTCCCTATCACCCCACGTCCTTCCAAACCAGCGTCAGTGGCTCTGGCTTTGTCACCGCGCAGAGCGGATGGGGACAGCCTCTGTGGTGACGGAGCTGATCTCTGCAGCCCTCGGGATTCCCACCGCCGTGTGGGGTCTGGGATGTTCGCTCTTGCTCTCCCTCCTATTCATTTCCACCAGCAGCCAAAATCTGCTCCGTGGCTTCCTTTGTCTAATGTGGAGGAGACAGGTATTTAATTGTTTGTGTTTCCTCCATTTAAATTGTCTCCCCTTCCAGCATGTCTGCTAGAAAAACGGGGATGCTCCAAGCAGGACGCCTGCTTCAATGGCCAAGGAGACGTCATGCACGCACCCCTGACATGTTTGGCCATATTAGCTCCACCCTTTAAAAAGTCTTTTTTTTCCGTGAAAAATAACTGGGAAAACAAGGCAAAGCTCAAGTTTGGGAATCCCTGCTGAGAGAGGGCAGAATCGGTGCCCAAACTGGGAAAGGCTGTCCCAGGTTATGACACTGAGGAAGGACCACCCCCTTCATGGCCAGAGATGGCCTTTGCCTCTGTCCCCAGGCCAAAAAAAAGCTGCGGCTTAGTATGATTTCATGAGTCATCCCCAGCACATGAGTCACTGCTGCTCCCGGGTTTATCATTTCATTGGGAACTGGCTCTTACTCGTTCCTCTGCTGGGGGCACGGAGTGTAGGAGCCAGGGCAGGGCAGAAGGGGATGCCTGGGTCGGGCTCTGCGGCCACCCCTCTGGAGAAGACATCTCTCTTCCTAGCTAAGGCATCAAGCCAAAATAAGCCCTGCCAGAGTGAGTCTCCTTTGAATCTCTAGCTGCTTTCAGGAAACCTGGAAGGGCGGTTACGCTCACGTCGTAAGAAGATTATTTCTTTTCTGCACCGGTTCTTAATCGTATCTTCTTCGCTAGTTAACTTGGGGGTTTATCAGTCTGATCCCTCACCTTTATCAGATCTCAGTCTTGCTGAGCCGGCGAGCATTTCTTACGCTTCCTGGGCTCCCTGGAAGATATCTGCCTCTTGTTTCAAATGTGCCGAAAGGATGCCAGGCTCAGGGAAACTGCCTCTTCTGGAAATCCCTGCAACTGGGAGCGACTGGTCCCCAGCGTAGTGCACAACTGGGAGCAAGCGGCACCGAAAAGCCTCGTACCCACCACGCCGCAGCCCCAGGTGGGTCTGTCCTGGGCAAAACCTCATCCTGCATGATGCAGGGTCCTTGCAGAGCTTCAGGGAGCGTTAAAGCAATTGCAGGAGGAGACGCCAAAGCTGCTCCGTGCGTGGTCCCCACGTATGCACACACATGTGCACACACACACATACGTGCACACACACACTCTGCATGTCGGACTCAGAGCTGTAGTTTTTCTCACTCATGATGTGCCCTGAATGATGCTCCTAGTGCCCTGAGCGACGAGGAGATGCTGCGGGCGATGCTCCCCTGGCACCCAAGTCCTCGGCAGGGCAAGGGCAAGCAGCTCTGTTTCACGTGTGACCCGAGCAGGAGTCACCCGGGAGGAGGGAAGGCTGCAGCGGGAGCAGCAAAGAGCACAGCCGAACTGCAGTCCCCACTGTAAACCTCCTTCAGCCCCGGGGGGTCACGGCAAAGCTGCCATCCCCGCGTCACCCCCAGGAGAGCATTGCTGTTTCAAGCCCCCGCAGCGCGAGTCGGGAGCTGCGATTTATTTTGCTGGCTCAGTGAGATACCGCCGGCTCCCGGGGCTGCGTCTTGCCTCCATGGCTTTTGGCAAAGCCCCAGCGCTGCCTGTGCTACGGGGTGAAAATGAGCCCAGAGCCCAGCGTGCAGGTACAGCTACACCCAGAGCTCCGCTTCGAACACCCGACGTGCCGGGGAGAGCTCCATCCTCTGAGCGCTCCAACGGGGCGTGTGAAACGAGCGGCCGTCTTCTCCCTGAACCGCTCTGCCCCAGTTCCCCGCTTGCAAAATAGAAAGGAAAAGACCTCAGTACACGGCAAGGGAGCTGGGAAAACAGACGGGTTGTTTGAGAAGCGCTCAGAGACTAACGATGAGTGCCACGTGGTAGCCTGGGCAGAAATCAAGACGCTCGGCTCTGCTGAGCGGTGCGAAACATGGGTACCACAGTGATGTTTGCTGCCCCGCATCCTTCCCAGCCAGTCCTCCTGGCATGCAGGCAGGGCAACGTCCATGGAGGGGTGGATCCTGCCGCACGCCATCCTCAGTTTGGCCGTGTTTGTCTCTGCAACCTGAAGAAATCCTTTTAGGTAGGAGAGCACACAGCCCTTGAAGATCTCTTTGGGGGCATCGTCGCTGCCAAGCCCAGGATTTAGTACGCACTAAGGGTATTTCCTCAGCTGCCGGCATCAGGCGCGCCATGGTACTCAAGGGTTAACGGTGCCGCCAACCCCCTGCTCAGGTTTATTTCCTTAATTTAAACTGAGCTTTTTTCACAGGAAGCGGCCGGGTGTGTGGAGCAAATCGCATCACTCCAGGGATGCTCAGCGCCGCTGAAGCCAATTTCAGGAGTAAATACGTATTTTTAATGTATTTCTTTTTATGAAGCAGAGAGGCGACATGGCTGGGTGGTGGAGAACTTACCTGAGCTAATGGCCCAGCTGGAGGTCTTCCAACCAGCCTGTTTAAGGAAATGGATAGTGTGGGGCTTTGCTGGGGCTTTAAATGCTTTTAAATAGATCGGTGCTATTTACCTGCTCCCTCAGTCCCTGCCACGGAGAAGGAGACAGGATCTGCTGGCAGGACCCATGCCTGGGTGGGAGGAGAAGGCCAGGAGATGCTGAACGTGGACACGATCATGGATGTGTGTGATGCACAGTGGCAGAGGAGCCGCCAAATTCTGGTTCATAATTCGCCGCCAGGGAAACGAGGACTTTCCCTGCCGGGCAGGGAGAGAGACCCACCAGCATGTCACCCTCTGTGAGGGCCACCTCTGGCATGGGCTGCTTGGAGTGGGACTTCAGTGGGTGTTCAGAGGTCCTTGCAATTGCAGCTGGATCCAGAGTCCCTTGAGGACGTTGGGCTTCTTCCCACCACCAATGATGACCTCTGCAAGAGGTTTTTAGACTCCTTCATTCTTCCTACCAGCTCTGTACCTCCACCCAGAGAAGGAATCAGCACTGTCAGTGAGCCAAAGTGATAATTAGCCTTTTCTTCTGGGCCCTGCTATGTCTAGGTCAGTCTAAGGATTACGTGATATTCTGCCCTTTCTTAAATACATTCAGAGCTTATTCATAAAACAGAGGTGTTCCTGCTTTCCTCTCCTCTGGAGAAGAGCCTCTCAGATGCCCAACCCTGGTCTCCAGGCTGGCATTCCCTCTCTTCTTATCTCACCAAGACCTCTCCTCCCACAATGCGGGATGATAAACTCCATGATAAACTCATGGCACTTCCTTTCTTGAGCACTTTAGTGGAAACCGCCAGCTCTATGCAGCAGGAGAGCTTTGCGTCCAGCAACGGCCTCGTGCCCAGGCGGCGATGGGTGACCAAGGCACAGGGTGGTTGGCCAGCAATACGCTGAAGCCAGCTTTGATGTGCTTTGCAGAAAGGAGGCTGTTGGGCATTCGCTTGGAGAAATCCTCTCTCCAAGCATTGTGGAGAGGGTGAACATTTCAGAGCCGTGCTTGTGGCTCTTACCACTGGGCCAAAATCCAAAGGCGCTCTGAATTTGGATTCATATAAATGAGGGCAAGGTTCAGTTTGACGGCGAGAGCCTGCCTCTGCCGTGCTGCCAAGGATTCCCGGATGGAGCTGGTTGCACGTGGTGGGAACAGCCACCCATCCCACCCACGGAGGAGAGCCCTGTGCGGGGCCCAGGGCCACCGGTGCTCAGTTTGGCCATCCTGTGAGGCGGCTTTCGGCAGCAAGGTGATGAACTTTGCTTAAGCCACGTCGCTGATCTGATCACAGAGCCCAGGAGATGAAGGTGCGGGCTTAGGCAAAGCAGCTCTTCAGCTAAATTCCCCTGTGGGACTGCGTCCAAACAGCTTCAATAACCTTTTCAGCCCCACGACGGGCTTGAGAATAAAATTCCAGCAATGAATTTAAGTGAGCGTGTCTTTGTCAGGCCGGATGATGAAATAGCGGTGTGCTGCTTTCAGCTCCTCATCCCTCGCTCTGATGTGGCTTTCAATTAGCTCCGGCGCAGGTTTGGTTGCTCCCGCTGAGATGAGAATGAAAGAGCCGAGATGAAAGGCACCAGCCCCATGCCGGGTGGGCCGGGAGCACGGCAGAGACCTGGCCTGGGGGTGGTGGGGGGAGCTCCCTGGGACCCTCAGCGGATCCCAGGCCGGTGGCCGGGTGCCTCGCAGCCCCTCGGTGCAAGCGGTGCACGCTCCCTGCTCGCTGTGCGCGCTCCCTGCTCACTGGCTAATTGGGGCGACCACGGGTGGCTGCCACTGGCCACGTTGAGGGCCTGGGGTGGGGATAAGCAGCTTTGCTGCGTGTCAGTGCCAATGCCTCCTGGCTTCCATCTTCTGTGGGGTCCACGCTTGGGAAAAGGGCACAGAGTCTGGCTGCAGCGGAGAAGGAGGAAGGCTGAGGAAGAGGAGCCAGGAACAGCGTCCTGGGGCATGCGGTGCCTTCCGTGCACCAGGACCTCGGGAACAACTTTGACATTCACGCGAGGAGGGCCAGCAGCAGTGTGCCAGGCTCGGGAGGGCACATTGCATTCCTGCATCAGTGACTGAGCAGCTGCCATCCTGCTCCAGAAATGCATCCCAGCACAGATATTCAACAGCACAGCTGGGCACCAGCTACATGGTGCTGGCAGCTCTATCTGGGACACTGCTGAGGAGAATGAGCTGGGACGGAGCATCCCACCCTGCCTTCATCTCCTCCCAATTAGCAGAGGACACCATGAGCCTGAGACTGCCACTCAGAGAGGATGCTCCGAGTGGAGTCACATGCCCAGTGCAAGGCGGTGCTGGGAGCCGAGGAAGTTGTAAAAATAGCTTATTTGGCTCTTAAAAGCTGCTCTCCTAAATGAGACGCTCACCTGACTCCTCAATGGGAACTTCTTAGTGGCTCAGTCAGGAGTCCCCAGTGGGCCCAAACATGTGGGCACGGCTCAGAGCTGCAGCCTCGCGGCACACCAGCCCCTCCCGCCACCCGCCCACCGGCACCACATCCACAGAGACCCCTGGCCCCTTCCCCGTCCCAGCTGGGCACATATATATATCTATCTATCTCAATACACATATGTATGTGTACGTACATACATAAAATGTTTTTTTCCCCATTACAGCCTTATTCCAGCATTTGAAGGGCTGTGGGGACTGTAGGGCACAGCAAGGCTGCAGCCATAGAATCATAGAATGGTTTGGGTTGGAAGGGACCTTGAAGATCATCTCGTTCCAACCCCCCCGCCCTGGGCAGGGACACCTCCCACCAGCCCAGGTTGCTCCAAGCCCCATCCAACCTGGCCTTGAAAACCTCCAGGGATGGAGCTTCCATCCCTGGGGGGGACGTGACCCGCAGGCAGGGCAGGCAGGGATGTCCTCCCCACCACGGCTTCAGCATCGCCGTCTACCTGCAGACATCTTTACAACCCTGCCCGTTCCTACCTCGCCAGCTGCTCTCCCCAGGGATACGTTTGAAGATCTTGGCAAGCAAATGGCCCGGATTTCACTGAGCCCACTGAAGAGAATTGGGGGAAATCCCCCAAACCAGGAACAGATGGGGCTTGTGCTTTCCCCCCTCAAATCAACAAAAGAGGATTGTAGGGGGAAAACAGAGGGGCAGAACCTCTTGCAGCAAGAAAAGACCCTCCCTCACCCCATGGCCCCCACCCCATGGTGATGCCGGAGTGCTCTGAGGACCATTGCCACAGTGGGCACCGCTCAGGATGGGGGACCCTCACGGAGGACATCAGGAAGGGTGAAATGCTGCTTGTGCCAAGGGAA
>VZSZ01007522.1:436777-476634 GCA_013398815.1 Ibidorhyncha struthersii
AGAAAAATATAGATAGAAAAAATAGATATATAGAAAAAATTCATATTGTTTACCATGATGTGACTTAGAGCCTTCACCACCCCTTCCAGCTGCAGCTCCAGGGGCACACACGCGGTACCCACTCCAGCTGCCCACCCTGAGCTTGCTGCGTGCCCAGCTCTCTCACCAGAGTCATCACCGTGTTTCTTGGCATGTGTGTGGTATCATGGGTTTTGGGGGGGGCTGGCACACTACTCCATCCTCATCATACAGAGCTGGAGAAGGTTCCAGGGAGACCTTATTGCGGCCTTCCAGTCCCTAAAGAGGCTCCAGGAGAGCTGGGGAGGGACTTTTTACAAGGGCATGTGGTGATAGGACGAGGGGGAATGGCTTCAAACTGGAAGAGGGGAGATTTAGATTAGATATCAGGAAGAAATGTTTCCCTCTGAGGGTGGTGAGTCCCTGGCGCAGGTTGCCCCGAGAAGCTGTGGCTGCCCCATCCCTGGAGGTGCTCAAGGCCAGGTTGGACGGGGCTTGGAGCAACCTGGGCTGGTGGGAGGTGTCCCTGCCCAGGGCAGGGGGGTGGAACGAGATGATCTTCAAGGTCCCTTCCAACCTCAACCATTCTATGATTCTATACCCGTCTGTCATCCATCATACCCATGGCATCCCTACCCCAGCCATCACAAGGTCCTCGCAGGAACGGGGATGTTATGGGACATCTCACCTGCCCTTGATGACCACAAGGCAGAAGCCAGCTGTGGCCAGTGTGCAGCCCAGCCGTGGGGCTGGGTAACCCTGTGCTGGCCGCGGGGATGGCAGCAATGCCAGAGGGCGTTTCACCGTCCCGAAGCAGGGATGCTGGCCACCCCGTGGGAAGCCTGGGGGCCCTGGGGACCTAGCAGAGTGGTGATGCTCCTCTCACAAGCCTGCGCTGGGACAGCATTTGGGGACAGCCCCCATTTCCCTGCCAGTTGCAGGGGATTCCAGCTTTGCAGGAACTGCATGTTTCCTTTCCACCTGTTGAGCTCCACAAACATCTGCAGAGCTGGAAGTGAAAGAGCTCGGAAAAGCCCCTAAACGTCAGTACGCGCCTGAACGGAGTCAAGCAGCATGGCAGCAGCCATCTGAGCAGCTGGAGCCGAGGGAGGCGAAGGAGCCCCGGGGATGCTCCTGTGCTCCCATCCATGGCACGCACGAGGACTTTAACGAGAAATTGCTTGTTAATGCGTGCAGTGCTTTGTGATTACTGAGCTACGGTGCGACATACTCTGCTGACACATTACAGGACTTAGAAATAAATACAAGAGACGATTCTTTAGGTTTATGACGTGAGGGGGCTGCTAATCTGCCAGGGGTGTTTTGTCTCGCGGGGCTCCCGGGCTGCAGTGGGCACGGGCTTTGTGCCTTTTTTGTGCGTGCTAAATACCAGCTGCAACGTAATTCTTTCCACCTACTAATTTGGGGTCAGAGAATGCCACATTATTGCCTTGTGTAGCCTGTTCGCTCCTTTTCCCCTGCGCTCCAGCAAACCCCTTCGCTAAGAGCTGTGCCTCCCCTCTCCTCCCAGCAGCTTGCTGCACCCCTGCCTGCTGGGGAGCACCGAGCATCCCCAGTGTCGCTTTTAAGGACAACAACACAGAAAGGGTTATTGGGGAGAGGGGGTGGCAGGAAGACCCCGATAATTTCACCAGAAGCCCCGCTGCCTCCTGCAGAGCAGTGGTGACACACGATAGCCCTGTCCCAAAGCAGGTGGTCTGTCCACGAGGGCAAGCTGTGCCCACTTACGCAAAGGTGGCACAGAGATGGGGGGAATGAGGGTTTCCCCCCCAGGCAGGGGGGATGTGCCAGGCTGGATGTCTCTGCCTGCATCCCCAAATCGCCCTGCCAGGCTGTGATGCTCTTCCCACAGCTCCCTGCTTAATTATCTCCATGCTGCGGGTAATAAATGGTGCGGTTTATCTGTGTTACTCTTTCCCCTGAACAGCATCGCCTGCTGCTCTGCCTCTTGGAGGCTGTGACTCACATCCCTTCGTGTTTGCTCTGTGATGGTACCACTGGTGCGGGTTAGTGCTGTCGGTCCCCTCTAATCATTACGGGACAGAGTATTTAATCCAGCCTGAAGTCTCCTGTGGTATTTAATCCGGCCTGAAGTCTCCTGTGCCGTGGTGAGGCAGGTCCTGCCTTGTCCCTCAGGGCCTTCGCAGGGGTTTAGCAGAAGAGGAAGGATGAGAGCTGGGCTGGAAAAGAAGATGCTTGTAAAAGGGGCACCCGTCCGAAGGACAGGCAGACGCGGCGTAAGGACTGTATGCTGTTTTCCCCAAGGTCTGTTTCTTCCTGGGCTCTGCGGGGCCGGCGTGCAGCAGGTACAGGATCTGCTCCAGGTCACAGCTGGGCACTTGCTCCCATCGCAGCGTGGCTTTGGTCAAGGTTTGGTCCCCAGGGCTCAGATTTAGCACCTTAGGAGCTGCTTACTCAGCCAACCGGCAAGGCTTGCACAGCTCGCAGCGGGTCACAGCAGAGACCCCGTCTGGGCTGGTAGCAGGGATGCGGGCAAGCAGGAATGCAGCTTCAACCAGGGGGCCAGAGCCCCGAAGATGCTGGTAGAGAGAGTGGGTTTGAGACACAGGAATGAACAAGGCTGCGTACGAGACAGAAGAGAATCCACCCCCGCAGCTTATGCACCCGACTCCTTCCCCTTTGGCCACATTCACTCCCTCTCGCTCATCCCTGGGTGATGTGTTGGTGATTTACCACCTGCATTTTGGTAGGAGAGGCAAGAAGCCAAGCGAGCCAGCATTTCCTGACGGAGGAGGGTCCCATCCCCAAGGGAATTGACCTTGGGAAGCAGCCAGCCTGTTGCCAAGGGCACAGCAAAAGCTGGGGCAGGGACAGCATCATGCCCTCGGTCCCACTGGGTCCCCGTCCAGCCGGGGCCGCCTTCTCTAAATGGTGACAACTTCAAACCCATCCCCTCAGTGCATGTAATGCTACCGCCACGCGCAGGAGCCACGCCGGCCCCGGCAAAATCACTGCCTAATCAGGCAGAGATGCAGATGCTTTGCTCCAGAAGGGCAGTCCAGAGCCAAGGCTATAACCTCGCCGTCCAAATGGAGATGCTGCCCCTCGGCCGTACGGTCCTGCCTCTGGCTTCTTCCAACGTGCAGCAGTGGGTGATGGAAGCCCCTTGATCAATACTCACCAAAGTCCGTGCCATGCTTCGACAGGCGCTGGATCAAACTCTCAGTCCCCAGACTTCATCCAGCCAACACACACAGGCGAAGCTGCTCACACGCATCTGGGATGCCGCTCGGCTCCCTCCTAGAGATCACGTTTGAGTGGTTTATTTAAGGCAAAGCCAGCGTTTTGCTGGATGGAGGCAGAAACACCAATTTTTCTCTCTTCTCAATAAACATAAGTTCCACTTGCTCCCAGGTTGACCTAATAATTGTAATTCTAAATTAAATGTAAATGCATTGGCTGCTGGTAAAGGTCATTCCACAGAAAATGGCTATGTTTGCCTCTTCTTCAGATACATGAATACTAAACATGTATAATTCACAGGATCATTAGCAGATAAAGATGTTTCCCACCTCTGCTCCCTAATCCTCACACAACCCCATTTTATACATAGGCAGGCAAAAGGAAAACTGTTCAGTCTTATTTAATGTCTATAGATGGGTCCACCTGCTATAAAAAAAGCAAGTGCTCAGCATCATTCAGGATCCAGCCCTCTGGAAATGAAATTCATGTCTTAATGAGAGGCAGAATGACCACAGGTTATCCTTTGGGGCTCTGGGCAATTGGGTCTTCTGGTCTGCCAGATCGCCACCCTGGCTTAAAAAGGATGGCTGGCTGCCCTCCGCTAACCATTGGACTTGAGTGAAGGTCCATGAAACCTCCTCCAAACCATCTCTCGGGGGAATTAGGGAACACAGGTCTAACAAGGACCAAGTGGAAGGCACAGATTATCTCTGGGGCTCCTCAAGGTGAGCTGGGTCACGCCGTGCCTGCTCAGAGAGCTCTCAGAACCGGGGATTAACAACAAGGTGCTAGTGACTTGGGGCTTCCAAGTCAGTGGGGACCTTTCCACCAATGACCATAGACGCAGTACCAAGTGCCGGAGAAGGAAAAACCACAATGTACAGCAGAAGTTGGCCCTTGGCAACAGGAGGAGATGGCCAGGCAGCTGCCTTGCATCAGGCTACAGCAGTAATTCACACCATCCTTAAAGAATTGAGCCTCTTGTTGTCCGAGAACATCATCATTTCCTCAGTTGTGCTTGGGAGCTGAAATTACGCAATATGTTAAGTTCCTCCCCTCCTCCCTTTGCTGACTGATTGCAAACAGTCTGTCAGAGCGTGCCATGCTCCAAAGGCAGAATTAGTGGTGGATGCTCAACGCCAGTGGTGCAGCTTCACTCTCAAGGACATGCTGAAGGTTTCTGAGCCGGGTGGGTGCTCTTGTGCCTTCTGTTGTGTGTGGAGGAGAAGCTGAGTCTTGGTGGGGTCTTGAGGTGGCCAGGTCCTCCTGGGTGCTGCTCAGCTGGTGAGGCACCAGTTGTGGTGTTGTGATGTAGTGAGCCTGCAAATGAGGGCTCCTTCAAAGAGGTACAAAGCAGTTGTTGTGGTCCCTATCCTGCTTGAGCTGTTCTCCCTGCCCTGGCAACATCTCCCAAAACTGTGATGGAGGCTGGCAGGACTGGGGCACAGCTCCCACACGTTGAGCTCCTTCGTCCCTTCCACCCTTTGACTTGCTGTGAGGTATGAAGCAAGGAGAGGAGTTGGCAGTCCCTTTCTTGGAAGGTGCTCATTCATGCACTGACATGTTTATTTGCATAGAGACATTTTAGGCTTTTTTGTTGTTGGCTGACTTATTGTACGAGTTCTCAAAGCTGTGATATTGAATTATAAATTGAGACACTGTATCCGTGAAAGATTGCTCTTTGACTATAGGCAGCATTATCGAATATGACAGTCACAATAAATGCATGCTATAAAGCCAAACTAAATATGCTCTGCAATCCAAGATGTGCAAATCAAGCAAGTAGAAAAATAACCATAATATTTTTTTTTTCCACAAACGAATCCCAAACCTTGGGTGATGATTTTGTTTAGCTTTATGTCTTGGCTCCTTGGCAAAATACTCAGGCAGCAGATAATGAAATGACCTACTTTTGCTGTCTTTGTTCACAACAACACATAAATTAAGAATTATGCCCTTTCAAATTAAACTTATCGTTTTTGCAGAAATTAAAGTGTAATGCGGGGCTGTGTGTTGCAGGCGAGGGAGGGGGCGGTGGGTGCTGGTCCACCTTCTGTGGGTCCGCCCCCTGTGCTGTGCCCCGCTCTTGGGAATGGAGGGGGCTGAGCATTGCTGGGGGGGGCTTGGCTGGTACCAGCCACCAGCTGGGTCTCCTCTTGCCATCAGCTTATCTGACTCATGAGGCTTTACCTTCTGGTGAACTTCTGGAGGCCTCAGAGGCTAAGCAGTGCCATTTAGCCCATTATTTAAAATAACGCTCTGGGTTTAAACTAAATGCTAACTCGAAAGCTGCCATAAACGGGTGTTGTTTAGAGCGAGTGCCCAGGGAGAACACCCCCCTTCCCCCCTCCATGGGAATCGTTTTGCCTCCAACTGCATCCAATGCGTGATGTGTTGTAATGCTTTCTGACTGGGTGACAGCAAAATAATGTTGGCTTTAATTGAATTTCAGATTGGGAGCGCAGGCTGCAGCCTGTGGTGCTGGGGGGGGATTGTGGTTCTCCTTCAGAGGTGGCGGGCCGCTGAGCTGGTGGGGGGAGCAGCAGGCTCCCAGCAAGGGTGGAGGTAAAATTGAGGGAAAGCATAATTATTGGTTAAAGTGAGTGTTGTGCGTGGCCACTGTTGCCTCGGAGTTGTACGGCTGGGTTAGAGCAAGGTTGTTTAATAACGCTGTATAATTTCCTGAGGATGCCAAAGGCATGAAGAAAGGTAGAGTGTGGCCCAGGAACGTGATGCCGGGTGGCCCCCGGCGTGGGGTGAGGTGGGCTGCCAAGGCTGGGGTGTCTTCTGTCCTCTCCAAATGAATTTAATAGTCCACAGAACCCATTATGAAACCAAATGATGTATTACCATAAGCAAGAGGCTAAATATAGCTCTTGGAGCTTTCCATTTCTGGGCCCTGCAGGCACGTTCCAAATGTGTGCACTACAACAGCGGGAGTGGGGCTGGCTGTGACCGCAGGGTCCCCAGCGACTCGGCTGCCCATCCTGGCCCTGCTCCCCTCCTGGGCTACCATGCAGAGGCCCACCCAGCCTCTCTTCCCAAAGGCCACCGTCGGGATTCAGAGAGATATACTCCATCCCCGGCAGAGACCAGCAGGAGCCTGGGGCAGGGTGTAGGGGGACGTACAGCAGCACTCCCCTGTGAGACGGGCAGGGTGGCCTTAAATACACCCCTGCCCTGCTGTCCGCCCCCCTGGTTTGACACGCAGCGGTTCTTCTCTCGCACAAGCCCGTTCCCAGCTTGCGAGTGCCGGGCACGCTGCGTGGCCCCGTGCGGGGGCTGTGCTGGGCTGCCTGCCCTGGCAGAGGGCTGTGCTGAGCAGTGAGGATGCTGCTGGCTTGCACCAGCCCTGGATCTGGCCCTCTTTGCACCCGCTGACATCTCCGGGCCCTGAAGAGGTTTGTGCCGCAGCTGCTGGAGCAGTGCAATATGATGGGAGAGGTGCTTACGGGGCTTTCTCCTAAATCCCAGTGCAGGGCGCTCTCATTTCCCAGCTAGCTGCTGCTGATTTCTCAAAGCTCCCACCTCCCACACACGGGCAGAGGGATTTGAGGCTCAGAGGGGCGATCGGGCTGTGCTGCCCAAGCCCTGCGCCTGCAGCGGCGATGAGAAAACGACCTATCACAAGACCCCAAACCACAAAGCATCCCGTAGTGATTCCCAGCTGCGTGCGCGGCAGAGGCTCGGTGTATGACAGGGTTTTTGGGGATGCTGTGCCTGTCCCAGCCTGGCTCCAGGCGTAACCTTCGCTCAAGGAGCGGGAGAGCGGGGCAGACCCATGGCTGCTGGTGTGCGATGCCGTACCCGGCAGGGCTGGTGGCGGTGCCCCCACGCTGCTGGGACCTCCTCTATCGCCTCTGCGGCGCTTTGCATCAGTGCTGGGTCCTGTTGCCAGAGTTTCCCAGCCTGTCCGGGAGCTGGATGGCCCCGGAGGTGGTGGCTCTGCTCCCTCACGGGGCTGGCTCCTGTGTCCTGCTATTTTTGAGAAGTGGCTGGCAGGAGCGCTTGTGCTCCTTCCTTTCAGTCTGTTGTTTCCAGGTTCTGTGAGTAATTCCTGATGAGCTGTAATTTCTAAAATTAATTCCTTAAGATTACAAACAAGAGGCCTGAATTAATAATGTTCCCGTGGTGTGTTAACTCCTTCTGGGATGTCTCACCTGGTGGTTGTGCCTCCCCCGCCAGCCTGGCCCTCCTTCTACTGGGATTAGTGCTGCTGTGCCCAGTGAGAGCAAGAACCTCTTGGTTCAGAGCTAGACCCAGCTGAGGATGGACGTGTTGCTCTGGATCACAGCTGTTGTCCACACTGATCTCATCTTTAAAAATGTCTTATTTAGGTCAGATTTTTTTTTTCCCCAGGCAGATCTTCTGCCAATCCTTTGCTTAATCTGAGCTGATTGGGGGCCCCTAATTCAGCTGAACATGCTGATAGCCCTATTGAAGTAGCTCTGGCCTCGTGGCGTGATTTTTTTTTTTTCCCTTTTCCCTTTTTGCAGTGGATTGATTTTTTTTCTGCCAATGTGATCTCTCCCCACTGAAGTCCCCATCACCGCAAAGTTCAGGCTCCTCTTTGTTCTAATTATCGCTGTCTCCACACAAAGCGAATGAGGCAAATGCTCTGGTCTATTTTAAGGTGTAACTGAGATGATAATCCCGCACAGCTGGGAAGGCTGCAGGAAGCTTCTGCTCAAAGGATCGTCTTTCCTTGCCCAGAATCAAAGGAGCAGCTCGGCTTTGCTGGGAACACCCAGGGGAAGGCCATGTCTACCTGGCCAGGATGTCCTCAGCAGGGAGCAGCATCGTGTTCCCCTGGCCAAGGGAGGAGCAGAAAGAAAGCTGCTGTCTTTCCCCTGTGGAAAAACTGGGACCTGCAGGCTGCCTTAGGGATGCTTCTAGTCCTTCCATGTAACAGAAGTGGAAGATTAGGGAGAGGAGCCCTTGCATGGGCTGCTCCAGGGCTGCTCTCATCCCAGGCTGGAGAGCAGTGCTCCAGTGAGGAGGACTTTTGTTGCCCTTGCTTAGTTATTTCTAATTATCCAGTCAAGTCTCCAGAGAATCTGTGTTTTTTTGCTTCTTACCAGACTGCCAACAATTGCTGTTTCCCATATTGACATCAGGGAGCGGGAGCAATGCAAACTCAGCTGCCGGAACTCCAGGAGGGATGCTGGCATGTTGTCCTTGGAGCTGGCCATGCCCAGCCAATGGGAGATGTGCTGCTCTCCCTCCACCCACACCAACTTTTAGCTCTGACCCCCTAAATCACACCAGACTCATCTTCCCCATAAGTGAAATGCTTGGGGAGCATCAGCCCTGGCAGCCTGCGAGCGGTAAGCTGGGGCGCTGATGCTGTATCCTCACCCCCTCAGATGGATGGGATGATGCTCCGAGGAAGATAACATAAAAGGGGATGTTGACACATCAGCTATAGATCCTGTTGTGCGTGTTGGGAGCCAGAAATAGAACCTGAAAGGACGGGGTGACTCATGTACCTGTGCGGCTGGGAAGAGGCGATGGCGTGTGTGCTGAGTGGGGATGGGCTGGCTCGGTGTTGGGAGCTCCGAGTGGCTCCGCAGGTGTGGGAGACCTGTGATTCAGGGGATGGCTCAACGCGGGGTGCTTGGGGATGGCGGCTGGGAAACGGGAGTGCCAAATGCTGTAAATAACCCCCCCCCAAATACCCGTGCAGGCTCTGTACACCCCAAAAAGCATCTCCAGGGACTCAGCCAGATCCTAAGCCTGCTTAGCGTGATGCCATCCCCATCGTATTTGATTTTTCTAGGCTGTGCCAGGCACATAAAACATAAACTTCAGCCCTAATTGCTCAGGATTTTCTCTTCCTGAATGACCTAAGCCATGCAATTTTGGGGGAAGAGGAACCAAACTGGGAGCAAGTCGCAGCCGGGTTTGGTTTGAGCTGGGAGCGTACGAAGTTGCCCTGAGCCCGACGGTGTTTTTCAAGTGAAAGGCTTTTNTTTTTTTCATCTTGAAGCAACCTTCAAAATCTCTGTCAAAACAGTTTAACCGAAACTCCTACTGAAAGTAGCTGAAAAGGTTGGCGCNCTGGGAGCGTACGAAGTTGCCCTGAGCCCGACGGTGTTTTTCAAGTGAAAGGCTTTTTTACTGCCAAGATTCACCAGTTGACAAAAAGGCTATATTTTTGAGAAGGCTCTTCCTGACAAAATATTTGAAAGTGTTTTAAAATAGTTTGCGTGGAAACATGGAAAAGCTNCTTATTTTTACATTTTTCAGTGCAAATCTGATTTTTTTTTTTTCATCTTGAAGCAACCTTCAAAATCTCTGTCAAAACAGTTTAACCGAAACTCCTACTGAAAGTAGCTGAAAAGGTTGGCGCAAAAAGAAGTATTTCAAAATAAAACGCGTAGTGACCTCGTCTGGATTCCTTTTAGTGATTTTTATTTTATATTTTTTTTTTATCTGACTTAGAGCAGGGAAATATTCTAAAATCTTCAGGTCTGGAGGCGGGAATGAGCCATGGATAAGGCAGTTTTATCTTGCACCCCTTTGTGGCATGCTTTTGCTGCGCTGAGCCCTTTTGGTAGCCGTGGGGCAGCGAGTGGCCTGGGGGACAGTGGCACCAGTGGCCTCCAATTTGGCAGGCAGAGTACTCAGCAGGCAGAGTAGCTGGAGGATGGCATCGAGCCTCTCCTGGGGCTCAGCTCCCCCCTGGGGATGGGGATGCGCTCTGGCAGATGCGGAGCGGGAGGTGTGTGCAGCTGGATCCCTGTCGCTGTGATTTGGGCCGGCTGTGCCATGCCCCAGTCCCCTCCGCAGAGCGTGGCGGTGTGTCACTGGTCCCCTGCAAAGCCACTTTCTCCAGCTCCCACAAGGTCCTTGCACCCTGGCTGGTAAGCTCTCCTTTAATTAAAGATGAAAGGAGGAGTTTAAACCTCTTCTTGCTGCGTAGAGTGAGAATGGGACTTCTAAAGGCGAAAAGACCAGTATGTGCATTAAAAGGATCTGTATTTTATTACTCTCATTTTGTTTTTTTTTTCCTCTGTTACTAATCTCATTATGCTTAGGAGTATAAATTTAGGTTGGCACAAATCTGTATTGCTAAAATATTTTACCTTAAGTTCTTAGAAGCTCTCTCCATCTGTGAGGATAATACTAAGTATTAATTAACTAGCTAATCCTATGTAGTGCTTGGAAAACATAAAACACGACATAGAAGCAAGTCCAAAGTGCGATTCCAACCTAATAAAAGCAAACCTGTCCTTTTTTCCAGAGGAGAAGGCTTTGAGATTTTATTTTTTTTTCATTGAGAACAGCACTTGGCTTGCTTCAAATACCTGCTTGAAGCTGCAAATCGCGCTCTCAATCAGACAGAGCGAAGCGAAGTCAGGATGAAAGGTGGCCAGAAAAATATAAGCGCGCTGTTGGGGGCTTCTGCCCAAGCAGGGCCAGCAGCTATTTCTCTGCCCGTCCCACGGCAGCATGTCTTGCAGGTGAAGGGCTGGAGATTTGACCTACGTGCTGGTACGTGTGCCCTGGACCGGGCTCTGATTTCTGCTCGCGGAGTCCTCTCCCCCTGTGTGCGTGGCTGTTCCTGGCCCCTCACCTCAGAATCATAAAAAGCTCATAATTAGCAACAAACCTGCTCCCCTGTTGTCTGAGGGAGTTTGGTTCTGCAGCACGGCGAAGCCGCTTGAGGGGAGGGCTGTGTCCCCGGCTGTGGCATTAGGATTCAGGCGGTGTCTGAGGCGGCACGGGAGGGAGCACACATAAATAACGAGCTGGGCTCTGTACTGACGGGCTGGCAGCCTCCCCACTGCATGTCACCGCCTTGGTGTCCTCTGCCGCAGCCTGAGGTTGGCAGGCACATATATTTCAATAATGTGGGGTGGGGGGTGTAGTATAGAGAAAAGGATGAGTTTGGGGGCAGCCCTGAAGCCCAGGTGGTGGCGGTGAAGAAGGGTGAGGTTGGAGGTGGAGTAGGGTTCAAGCGGCGGTCTGATGTGAGAAGCGGCAGGTGATTGCTCATGCACCTCCGCATCACAGGCTGGGGATTTGGTTTAGGGGGTATCTTGAAAAATCGGTGGGGGGGAGGGGAGGCGAGTCCTTGCCCCCAATGTCACATGGGTATTTTGGAAAGTCCTGCCTCTAGGGCTCGCATTTGCTCAGACCTTGCAGAAGCCTGGCTCTGCTCGCCTCCAGACAGTGCCAAGTGAAATGATTATCTTCTAATATTGTCTCAAAGTGCCAAGCTTGACACGAGCAGGTTCGTTGCATTCACAGTGTATATTCACAGCTGCTAATCCAGTCCTTCCCTTCTCCCTCTGCTGTCAGGAGGGTTCAGTAAGGTGCTGTGGCTATAACCAGAGCCAGCACGGGCGCCCTGGGTCACCTTAACCTTACCTCCATGTGTCAGCACTGCAAAAGGTATCTGTGCAAAATCTGACATTAATTGGAGTGGGGTAATAGAGCTCCTGGTTGCTGATGAAATATCTTTGTGCGCCAGCAAGCATAGCCCAAGCCTGGAGCTTGCCGAGGCAGTGGCTGCCAGGCGGAGGCAGGGTGGGATTTGCAGCCCTGTCACCACGCTGCAGGGTGGTTGTTATCACGTTGGCACAGGCGCGGAGTATGGATCTGCCTCCTGTTCCTGCTTTGTATTGTGTTTTCAAAAGCACTGATGCTGAGCCACCCATTAGGAGATGACAAGATCTCTTGGCTGGACTCTGCAAGCACATGAAGTCGGGGTGAAGGGTTGGACGTGGCATGGGAAGCTCCTCCACAAAGCAATGGGGTTGCTGTCCTGCAGAGGGGATGGTGCTGGGGTGAGCACAACCCAAACCAGACTGTTCTGCATTCATCCAAATGCTCCATCCTGCCCTTTCTAGTAGCCGAGTTATCTTTAACAACTTTCTCATAGCAACGCAATGATTCTCCCATTCATTCTCTGCAACAGCAGAGGACAACCGGGTTTCCTGGAGAAGATTATGGACCAGCTCTGTTGGGACAGGTGGAGCAGGAGCCTGCTGGCTCGGTCCCCATTTCTCCCCTGCTATTAGAGTCCAGGTCTGTGTCCTCCCCACACACATCCATCCGCCCCAGGAGGAGCAGCAGAGTTTGCCCCTGATGTGCACCGTGTTAGTATGGCACAGCGGAAATTCAGCGTCGGCTTTTGTTGTGTTTAGTAGGAATTAAAGAAAGTCAGTATATTTCTACGTAGCATTTTCTGTTGGGGGAAACAAACTCCAGAGCTGAGTGGTTAATAAATTTCACTGCCAGAGCCCGTGTGCGTCTGTGGTGTGGACGCTTGCACTGTGCCCACTCGCATGGAGTGAGTCCTGGTGAAGCCGTCCATGTCTCCAGAGCCAAATCCATGGCTAACCCAACACCACCCCTCTGAACAGCACGTGGACGTGGTGGCCAGGGTATTTGGTTGTCACAGCTGATATAGTGTGTTCCTTTGGTGCTTCCAGCCCACCGGGGCTTTAGTCCATCTGATGGACTGAGCAATCTGCTTGCCGTCCCCATGCATGTCAAATCTAAGTGTCACAGGTGGTTTCTAAGGTCCCAAGGGCTCCTGGGGACCAGAGCTGTGCTAGCCATCTTGGTGTTGCCCTGGATGGCCTTGAGAAGGTCAGGCCTGGGTTGAACCTTCCCTACAGCAAGCGAGAGGGGCTGTCCGGGCTGCGCTGTGGAGAGGTGGGGAGAGGAGGGAGCCAGCAACTCTGTGTGGAAGCTGCAAGCCCCTGCCAAAATGTCAGGCTGCAGCCTGGAGTTTGGCTTGTTCAGGAAGCAATTTGGAGCGGGGACGCTGGCTGAGAAATGGATGCCCTTTGCTCCATCCCACGCAGTGCAGGGGCTGTTGGACCGTCAGCGTGGTTCCTCCACTGCTGCTCGAGGCAGCCTTGCAGCCAGCGTCCATCCCACACAGGAGCGCTGCTGAGATGTAGGCTCCGGGTCAGTGTATATGTGAACGTCTCCTGGGCTGTGTGGGAAGCTGCTCAGAAACGGCAGGAGCCACCACAGAGGAGCCCATGGGTTGGTTGGTGATGGGCTGGCTCAGCCTCGAATTCCAGACATTTTTGGAGAGATGAGTGATTTATTTGTAGGGCGTCACTGGGGCCAGCGGACTGATTTTTAGCTCCTCAATTTGCTGAGATGGTGTCAGCCACTGATGAGATGCTTGCAGTGCGTGGGGGAGCTGCCAGTGCTCACGCCCCTGAGACGACGATCTGCACCCCGTGTGTGCACCACGGGAAGCCCCCCCCCAGCACAGCAAAGGCCAGCGGGCTCCACGCTCTGGCTCACAAAGCATAGAAGCCCTTTGGGCTGCACGTGGCTGGATCGGGGCTGGAGCGCTGCTGGCATTCACTCTTCAGAGAGGCAATGTTGTTCTGCAATTACAGCGGAGTCGTGAATGCTGACACCGTTCCTGACTTCAAATCAAACTCCCACACTCTCTCCTACTTTCAGTACTTGCTGTTTTTCTTCATTGTTTTCAACCCTGTAAAACGCTGAGTGCAAACTAGGATGCACAGGGTGATAAACCGAGGTTGGACGGAGGTGTGACGCAAACCGTGGGATCTAGTGGTCAGCACAACGTACGGTGAGCTGGGATGCCTACCCTCAGCCCCACCTTGTCAACAGCCTCTGCCCAGCTGGTTCATGTCCCTGCACCCCTGCGAAACCATCCATGAAACCAGTGCAGATGGGTGTCGTGATGTGCAGTGAAGGGCTGTTGCGATGCGCAATGAGCGGGAAGCATTGAGAATCCCGCACTGAGGGTGGATGACTGGAGTGCCAACAACTGGGTAGCCAGTTACCCAGTGTCAGCAAAACCCTGCTTTTCATTGCAGGAACCATCTCTAGAACAACCTGACTACTGCAAATGTTGTAGTGGACTCTGTTGGTGTTGAATCAGTGCTAGTATTTGAAGAGCTTGCATTACTCTTTGAAAACAGCAGATCAAAAGAAATATTTTAAATAAATCTGGCCAGGTAGATCACTGAGTTGGAAAAGGTGCTCCTCAGTAGCATAAACCGGAGGGTTATAATGCATGAAGTCAATTTTGGCCCTGAAGAGGGAGAGCAGAAAATCGAAGAGCGTGAGGAATTTAAAAGGGGATCTGAGGCCAAGTGTTGCGTGTGTGCCAGGAGTTATAAAGCAAGGGACTATCTTATACGGTGCTGTATGAGGAGCGACTCGCTGCCCACACAAAATGTTCCTGATCTTGCTGCAAGCCAAGACCTTGATTTGCCCCTTGTCCTGGGAGCGAGGCTGGGGTAGGGTCCTCATCCAAACTACCCCGTGCTGGGTCCAGCTCTTCTCTCCCTGCTGTTTCTGTCCTTCATGTTCAGACTTGGCAAGTCACACCTGCTTGAAATTCCTCAGCAGAGCTCTGATAATAGCCCGGGATAGTCCTGTACTACCTGCCTACTCCACAGCCACTACCTCTGAGCAGAGTCACTCCTGTCCACCAACAGGCAAGGTCAATCCCAGCAAGCAACTTGCTAGAAAAGGTGCTGCTTTCAACCTTCAAACCGGCTTCTTTAAACAGTAAATTAAGTAAACAGACCTGGAACCCCTGGGAAGAACAGTATCCCCCTTGGTGGCTCTTAGAGGTATGAAGCACTGCCCCTCAAGGCTGGAAATGCGACCTGAGAGATGCAGTCTTTGCTCGAGACGGTCATCAGAACCAGATCTTGGAAGCCCAAAGCTGATGCTGTTGCGGCTGGACCATGCTGCTTACTGTCTGTATGGAACCTCTGCAGAAACTGGAATATAGTCCCATATTTTGGTGGTGTGAGATTTTTTTTTTTCCTTTTATCTTGAATTACCGATCCAAGTAGCAAATGTCTGTTCTTCCACCATTCAGAATCATGGAGCCATGGAAAGATTATGTCATTGTTTTAACTCCCTTGGTATTGGCAAGGTTTGGGGGAAGAAACACCAGCGCAAGCATGTACGATGCCTGGGAATGGTGTTGGGAAGAGACTGTATTGGCCAAGGGGCTGGGAGATGGATCTGCAGCTCTGGGAAACAAAACGGCTCCAGGAAAGCAGCATCTCCTGGACACACAATTTAAACGCTGTTGCATCCTGTCCCTGTGCTGACCTTCGAGCAGGCAGCAGTGGGACCATTCCTAGGGTAGTTCCCATCGCTGGGAGCCCTCTACACCATCTCGTTGCAAGTCACTTCTCATGCAGGTGTGTTACGAGTGTGTTAGCTTCACATTAATCTAATGTGATGTGCCACATCTGTCCCGCTCACAGTGTGAGCATGGCCCATGCTAGACAAGGTAGCGCTAGACCTGTAAGCCCTCCTGGCATAGACTCATCTCTCACCAGCTGGAGGTACTTTTGTTGCAGGGCTTATGCCAGTTCTCTCCGAGACATAAGCTGGAAGCGCTTTTTGCTGCTCTAAATGCATAAGGATTTCTGCCAGTATCGTAATGTCACATGGAAATCTGCTTCTGCACACATACCTGTTATTACTGGACAAGAAAATGATCCTAATGTGAACTTGGCCAAACCTCTCCCGTTTGAAGGATCGATGCAAAATTGGAGTGCATTCTTCCTCAAAAAGCCCAGTTTAAAGAAACCTCTTTCACTTGCAAACTGGCTGTGGCAGGAAAGCATCTCATCCTGGGCTTGGAAATAACTGTGTCCGAGCGTGGTTGGGCAGCCCATGTGAGGCACTGCCTCCCCACAGTAATAGGTGCACCTGCCCATGGACCTGGGGGTGGTGTGCTGTCTGTAGGAGCCCCTCTGCTATGGGGACAGGCTGGGAGAGTTGGGGGCGTTCAGCCTGGAGAGGAGAAGCCTCTGGGGAGACCTTAGAGCCCCTTCCAGTATCTGAAGGGGGCCTACAGGAGAGCTGGGGAGGGACTCTTGATCACGGAGGGGAGCCATAGGATGAGGGGGAACGGTTTTAAACTAGAAGAGGGGAGACTGAGATTAGATATCAGGAAGAAATTCTTTCCTGTGCGGGTGGTGAGCCCCTGGCGCAGGTTGCCCAGAGCAGCTGTGGCTGCCCCATCCCTGGAAGTGTTCAAGGCCAGGCTGGATGGGGCTTGGAGCAACCTGGGCTGGGGGGAGGTTTCCCTGCCCAGGGCAGGGGGTGGGATTCAATGATCTTCAAGGTCCCTTCCAACCTAAACCTTTCTATGATTCTATCTGCAGTCAAAACTGAAAGCATTTGGTCCCCCGGCTCTGCTCTGGCTGTAGTCCATCTTTATCTCCTAGCTGAGCAATTTCAGTGCTGCAAACTTAGTGCTGAGCATCTCTGGAGGACAGTTGCCCCTCGTGGGACAGGGTGCTGCCCTCCACGCAGGATTACTGCCCGCGTGGCATCCCTGGCCTGAGAGCTGCAACACGGCTGTCAAATGGGGGTGGGAAAACCCTGCACCTTAAACAGGATCCTCGGTCATGGCAACACACCAGAAGCAGCCCCCGTCGGTCGTGGGCAGTGGCTGAGCCTTGTGCCGCACCGGGGTGCAAAAGTATGAGCTGCTTTGGCCGGCTCAGACACAGGTCCAGCTCCTGCCTGCTGGCCTCAAACACCACCGCCCGGCTCCCTGGGGTGAAACCGGGACACAGCCTGTGCTGTCCACGCTCCCCTGAAGAGCTGCTTCAGGTCTGTTTATAGACACCTGCGAAATCCTCGCCCTGTGGAAGTCAAAGACTAAACTCCTGTTGGCTTCAAAGGCGGGAGGATTTCACACTGAGCCTGCATCTCCCATCCCCTCCTCCTCAGATCCCGCTCCCAGACCTTTAGATATCCTTCTCTTTTAACTCGAGCTGATTTCTACAGTCTGGAGCTATATTTGGGTTGGAATAGGCTGTGTTTGCCCCCTAACATCATTTGACGAGCAATTTTAAGCTGGGTTTTGCATCACTTGTCAAAGGGCTGTGTCATGCGTAGGTGCTGTCAGATGTGCTTCCTACAGGGGTCTGCTCTGAGAGCAGATGTGTCTGAAGGCATCTGTGCCCTCAGGGTTGTGTGGTGGTGGTGTTTTTTTTTTTTCTTTCTGGATTTTAGATTTGTTCTGATGTGGAAAAACATCCTATTTCTCTCCCTGGAGAAGGCGGGAAGTTCTTGCCCTGGCCCTGCAGACCGTTGGAGCCTGGGGAACCTGTTTCAAAGGGCAGTCCAAACCCTGCCTGTTTCCAGCTGAACCCAATCAAAACCTCCATGGAACTTCCCGGTTTTGACAAATCACTAATTTCTACTGGAAAACTCTTTAGCTCTGAATTTTTCCAGCTACTGGTGATGTACCTAGACTCTAGCAAACAATCAAGAAACACATTCTCCTTTCCCCCTTGTGTCCTGAAGACACCGGTGAGCCAGCCAGGGATGCTGGGGTGCCTCTGAGGAAATACAGCTTGTTCTTCTGGAATTATTTTGAATTTACATGGTGTCACTGAAATCAGAAACTGAAAGGCTATCTCTAATTATAATGAAGTTTTTCTCTGGCACTTCGTATTTTCTCTCAGCTTCACAACATTCTGATAATTGCAGCCTTTTCCCCATCCCTCCAGCTTTAATTTGCAGCCCATCGCAACGTTGGTTAAGAGAATCAATCTTTAAGGTCATTACCTCAAGCTCTTTCCCAATATGTTCTCCTGTAGTTTGAATAGATTGTGGTGTTCTTCCTTCAGATCTTTATTTTTCTCCTCTGTGGCTGATTGAGACAAATTACCCCGAGGTGAGGAACAAGCCTGATGCTGTGTCCTCAGCGCCGAACATCACCAGTGCTGGCTCCAGCAAGAACAAAGCGGCCCTCGACCAAAAACTCTGAAGCATCCAGAAGATGTCTGGTGATGACATTGCGGAGCGTCTCATTGCAGCTCCACGAGGGAGTCAGTATTTCTGCAGCTGTGATGCCGAAACCCAAAGGTGGGCTCAGGAAACGAGTGGTGTGGAGCATTCCTCTGTGGGCGCTCGGTGCACTGTGGTCCTGCTGCTGGACAGCCTTGGAGGGGGCCACCTGCAAACCCACCTCTGCCGCTGGGTTTGCACAGGAATTTGCAGTTTTTCCTGCAAAACCCCACCATGGTGGTCTTCAGAAGCAAGTGCTGGAATGCCAGGCTCCAGCGCTGGCCTGAGGACATCCCTCCCTGTCCTCCTTCTTGCTCTCAGGGCTTCAGCAAGGAGCTGAGCAGGGGCTGTCTCCTGCTTCACCATCTTCTCTGCCTGCAAGAAGCCGGGTGTATCCGCATCCCCACGGAGAAATGCTGTATCTAACTGGCGTGGTGCGATCCCATCAGGAAAGCAAACCAGGAGGCGTTAGCTGTCATGGGTCAACTTGATCTCTTAGAGCGCTTGGGCTTCCCTTGGCTCTGACATGGCATCAGCGCAATGTAAGAGATGGGCAACGTCAGAAAAATGTGATATGGCTCTCCCTTTCCTCTGCCCTTCAGCATGTAGCAAGGGCAGTTCGGTGTAATGTATAATTACAGCTGCGCAAGAAGCAGGGCTGTATATGGAAAGCGTTTTCCCTCCTGCGTGCTGGCCATAAATCACCTCTCGACGCCGAGCACTACCTGGAAAAGCCAAAGCTTTTTTTAGCACCTCGGCATCCCTGGTGGGTGCTAACGCCACACAAGGCTCTGTTTGTATTCAGACAAACTCTTCAATAATTCCAGATGTCATGTATTGATATTTATTTATAAAGGCTCAAACTAACTCTTTTTGGCTCCAAATTTGACCGTACCTTTACCACTGTTGGGAACCTCGCTGTTCTTCACCCCGCAGCGCTCCGTCCTGCCTGGGAGGCGGCTGTGGGTCGCGATGCTGCTGCTGTACGGGGGTTATTTTTATTTTCCTGATGGCAGGGCTGCGGGGGTGGCTGCAGGTCTGAGGCTCGTTGTTGTAGTCACGGCTTTTTATCACAGTCTTGTGGTTTGTCCTGGGAACTGGGGAGCATCTTGTGTCCCACAGCGGTGGCAGCAGGTGAGGAACAAATCTGTGGGCCAGCTTAAGCATCCAGTGAAAAACTGTCCACAACCGTAACCAACTATTTTTTTTTTTTTCCAAATGTGTGGGCCTTTCACTGCAAATATACAAAAAGAAGGCGGGGGGGAGGGGGATAAGTTTAAAGTCTTGAAATGTCAAGTCTCAAGTGAAGTATTTTAACGCCACCCCCTTATCCCTGTTCCTTTTAAGCAAAGTGAGCTTTTATAACCTTGTTTGGCCGCTGTCTAGATGGTGTTAAGGATGGCAATAACTGTCTTTTTGGGGGCGGAAAGAGGAAAAAAAATTAGTCAATATGTGCTGGAGAAATTGCTGCTGTTCTTCTTCTCGGTGTCTGATCCTGTTTCCCTGAAGACAAAGACCAGAGCAGGGGAGGGAGCAGCAGCAGCTGCCCGGTCTGACCCATCCTAACTGCCTGCGGAGACCCCTTTCCACTCCCCATGGGGCGGTGGCAACACTGGGGTGTCCCCCCAGGGCTTGTCCACCCAGGGAGGTGCAAGGAGCGTTTGGGAACCAGGGCACTGAAAGCCCTGGGGGTGGCTGCCCTCCCCGCCCCCCCCGCCCAGGACAGGGCTCTGTCCTCTATCTCCTGTCTCCATCCTGGGGGAAGAGCATCATTCCCCAGTCTGGCTGCCAAAGCCACCCGGCACGACTAATTTGCTGCCTCTGAAATGTCAAGATTTGGGCAAACTAGCAGTTTTCCTGCAGAGTGCAAAGTCCCAGTGGATCAACTGCAAATCCTGCACTAAAGGACACACATCCTCACAGCCCTTGTATTTGTGCGCTGGCCCTCGTCTGCGCTGTCCCCGGCCCTCATTAGTGGGGATTTATTCCTGCCGCTGGCTGGGTGGGTTACATGCCCGTGCCACGGGGTGGGCAGTGGTGGGTGCCAGCGTCTCTGCTCCATCCCCTGCCCTCCCTGGGAGCTGCCTCAGAGCCGATTCCCTGTTCCCTGCTTAATTTGGTTCCAACACTTATTCAGTGGCCACCTTCAGGTGCGGCCCCGGGATGCTCACAACCTCTCTCATGCCTGGGACCGGCGTTTGCTGCTTTCCCCGTCCCATTTTATTATTGCACCGCACCCACGCTGCCCCAAAAGCTTTTAAGATTGCAGGTCGCATCCTGCAAGCGCACACATAGGATGACTTTCCATACATAGACCATGCCGGTGGGTGCACAAGGTTATGGCTGCTCCAATGTGCAAGGCCAGGCAGCCGGGCCGGCAGCGCCAGGAGGCTCCCCGGTGTTTGTTTGCTTTCCTTCATTCCTCTTGTTGACTTTGCAGGAGCAATATGTGCGCGCAGGGGACCTGAATACAGATGTCCCCGAGCGGCTGGGAGCTGAATCACGCGTTGCCTCCTTTTTTTTTTTTTTTCCTTCAAACCCGGACCCCGCTGACATTGAATTAAGGGCTTTTATTATCACTTGTGCAGGGATTTTTCTTTTACTGACTGTTCTCCACAGAGCGGTGGCTGTGCAGCCGCGTACAAGCGAGCTGCCATCCCGACTGTCCCGCTATTAATAGCTGCTTTTCTCTTTCATGTGTGAGGCCCGGCGCTTTTATTGCGGGCGAGAAGCAGCTCTTTGGATGTACTTTAGGTGTTTCCAATTCTCCCAGCAATGTCTTCTCCTATTTCAAATTCTTGCTGCCTATTTTTATTTCCTTTTATCTCAAATCCTTTTTTTTTTGTTCCCCACCCAGAAATGATCCCGCCAGAGGGCGATTTTTGTCGGTAATATTGCTTTTGCATTTTAGACTTTTCAAGGACTAATGAACTTTATTAGATTATAATGAACTTATTACTCAGTGCTGCTGACCTGCTTTCTAAAGAACTTGAATTATTATTTGGAACAGGCCTGTTGAGGGACTGTATTTTTTTTTTTTTTCAGAGCAGTGTGGGTATATTAACTATTCAGAGTCAGATTTTTGTGCTTGACTTTTAATTATTTAAGATTTGTGTGAAGTATAGCTGCTCTGCATCGACGGAGAGCCAGGGAGTGGGGAAGGGGGCTGCTCCATCCTCCGAGTGGGTTGGAGGGGCCCCCACTAGCCGAGGGATGCTCTTAGTGTAAATCCCCGGTGGATCTTTGAACTGGAAGAGGGGAGATTTAGATTAGATATCAGGAAGAAATGTTTCCCTGTGAGGGTGGTGAGCCCCTGGCGCAGGTTGCCCCGAGAAGCTGTGGCTGCCCCATCCCTGGAGGTGTTCAAGGCCAGGTTGGACGGGGCTTGGAGCAACCTGGGCTGGTGGGAGGTGTCCCTGCCCAGGGCAGGGGGTGGAACGAGATGATCTTCCAACCCAAACCACTCTGCGATTCTGATCTTGCACCCCTGTATGGGCTCTGAGGGTGCTTTGACCCTAATTTCCTAGTTTTGGGGAGTCCCTGGCTGAGCTTGAGGTCAGCCTGGGTGCGAGGGCAGGTGGCTGCAGACGATGACTGCTCCCAACCACCCCGTGGGCGTCCCAGCCGGTGGGTGAGCATATGCTGGGCAGCAGCACTGGGATAAACTTGGGGATGCAGCGTGGTGAGTTCCAGCAATCTCACATCCATCAGTGGCAATAAAACGCCACGTGCCAGGCGCAGGGAAAGGTAGCCGGCGTGGGGGCTTGATAAGCCATTGCAGCCAACAGTGGGAGGGGGGGGGTCTGAAGGTTGGTGCCGATGAACAGCAGCTCCAGCCCTAGACACTTTCTCGCCCTGGGAGGCAAATTGGTGTCCCGTGCATGGGCCAGGGACCGGCTCATGTGAGTGAGACTCCTCCAGACCCGCTGTTCCCAGCCTGGTGGTGTGTCTGCCATGCACAGCACACAGGGCATGATCCTGGGTTAACAAAGAGACATAGCTGGAGCACGAGCTGTGCGTGAGCCCCTGTGGCTGTAGCTTTCCATCTTCCCATGTACCAGGCTTCTCGGTGTGGAACACTGGAGCACTTTGTCCTCCCCAGCCACGCTCTCACCATCTTCTCTTGCTTGGTGGGTTTTGGTTCCCAATTTTCACCTTTTGCTGCCTGCCTTCTGCTGCGTAAATCCTTGATATTGTCTGCTGCGTGCTGCGACTCCTCATCAATCCTGCTGCGCGGCTTGGGTATGTGTCAGTGTTTTCTCCAGCCCTTTTAAAACTCCTGAATGTCTGTGCTCTCTTGCAGCGCTCCCTCTCCGCTCCACGGCATGATGGTTTATGAGCGGTGGGGGGGATGTATGCGGAGTGAATGGATGAGTCAGGTGTTGGCAGGGCACCAGTTCATTGCAAATCAATTTTCACCTGCCCGAAGCCTGTGCTGCCAGTTCAGAGGAGAAAAGGCAGCGTACGGGGGAGAGAGGGCTGAGGAAAGAGCCTCCCCTGTGCCAGCCAGCCGTCAGGATTTGGCTGCAGCCCTCTCTGGAGCAGCGGAAGAGAGGAACAGCCAGAGACAGGGAGGGAGAGAGGAAAGATAGGTCCTGGCATGAATCCCCAGCCACCGAGAAGCAAGAGAAAAGCACGGGCAAGAAAGAACAAGCTGCTCCTTGCTGCATCGCTTACATCAGGGCAAGATCCTGCAGGAGGGACAGGAAAGATGCTCAAAACGTGCCCTCTCCAGAGGTGTTTTGCTGTGGGTGGAGGCTGAGGTTGCTTGGTACTCCCTGGGAGCCCACAGCTGGCCCCAAAAATGCCATTGAGGGAAGGTATCCTGCCGGAGAGGTGGCTGTAGGACACCCTCCTGCAGCGCAGCATCCCCACAGTGCTTGAGGCACACTCTTACCCCTGTGGCATGGACATCTATGGGTCTGGGGACAACCAGAACAGAGAGCGCGTGGCTGAGGGAGGGTGAGCAGGGGGTGAGAGGCGCTGCCATGAACTGGGGGGGACCTGCAGCCCTTCCCTCCCTTCCCCCTTCAGTGGTACCTGAATCCTCAGCCTTGCTCCTGCACAGAACCCCCCCTTTTCTGGAAAATCAGCAAATATTGCTGTCATACGGCAGGACACATGGGGCATGGCCAGCCGCAGCCCCCGTGGGGCTCTGCAGGGAGCCTTGATGGGCACAGTAGGAGGGACCTTTCAGCCCAGCTTAGGGATTTGGGATGCTGCCAACGCTCTTGGGATGAGGACTGGCTCTTGGCATTGATGCCTGCACCCCCAAGTGTGGTACCCTGTTTTGCCCCTGCATGCTGTCTGCTGTCTCAGGGTGATGGAAAGGGCTCCTTATCTCTTGCAGCATTCCCTGTTTGCCTTGTTGCATGAGCACTTACCTCCCAAAAGTGCTCCCAGGTCATGCTGGGAATGGGCTTCCCCTAATGCTGCCCTGGGAGATGGAGAGCTGCGGCTATGGGGTGGATGTGGGGCTGGCACACGGGGTCATGGCAGTGAGGAGGGACCCCCCAGCTCCTGTGCTGCTGGTGGACAGAAGATGTTGCAGGGCAGTGGTTGAGCAGCGGTGGCAGGAGGTCTGTGCGCTTTATGGGGGGACAGCCCCCGATAAACCTGCCCTGCCTCTGGGGCAGAGCTCACCTGGGGCACTGCCACCCCCGTGGGCTTCAGCGGAGACCCAGGGCTCGATGCGAGCCAGACAGCTTCTCTGTGGGGAGGGTCATTGTGTCTCTTCGTTGTCTTGGACCCATTGAGCTTAGGTGCCCTCGTTGACAGAACCCATGGCAGAACAAGGCACCCAGTGCCTTTTTCCGAGGCCTTGGCTGGCCCCGTGCGCCTCTGCTAACCCCGTGCCTTGCTGGGGACCCTGCCAAGTCCAAGAGTCATAAATCAGAGATGTGAGCTTTTCTTTTTCTTTTAGCTGCTAAAGTTAGAATAAAATGAGCAAAAAGCCTCCTTGCAGCATCCCTCCATGCCAGCCTGCCGGTGAGTGCCGGATAAGAGCGGTCGGGAGACTCTCAAACCCCCGCCCCTTCCCCGTGCCCGGGCTGGCAGGACATTGCTTTGTGGTCTTTGGAAGTTGTAGGGATAAAATACTTGTGAAACGTGTAAGCAGAATTCCAGGCAGCGTTTGCTCAAGGACAGCCCAAACGCTTCTCACGCGCTCGTGGCGTCCCTGAGCCAGTCCCCAAGCTGCCGGGGTTTTGATCAGCCGAGATGCGATGCAATAAACAGCTTGGGTGACCCCTAACAACGGAGCAAAGATAACAGCGGCTTTTTTGTCTGTAGTTACCTTTTCTCATAAAAACCACATGCTGAATTTAATAAAACAGAGGATAAGGGAAGCGATGGTTTCATATATGCTGCTGAATAGGAGCCTAATCTGTCCCTCCAAACTCAGGGAGACCTGGGACCGCTCTCAGGAGGAGGTGATGCTGGCGGCTGGCTCTGGTTTGCACGGCAGGGTGACGCTGGGTTTCGACACATTACTGCTCACCTGGACAGGGGGGAGATGCGAACTGGGCAGGCAGTTTGAGCGGCAGGTGCCTGTCTATGCAGGAGAAACATTTTTTTGTTTCAATGCAAAGTGCGATATGGCCATCACCTGACTCCGGGACCTGGGGTTTCACCCGGGATCCAAAAGCCCGAGATGCTTTAATGGCATTGTCAACAGGTCTGCTTATCAGGGGGACAAGCAAATGGGGAAGAATTGCCCAGGATCATCTGTGTGCCTGCCCCGAATTCCCAGCAAGCCGTGTTTGCAGTGCTCTGAGGTTTCCAGCCTCTCCCCTGGATGCAAACAGCGTGCCAGAGTCCAGCCCTGCGCAGCCCGTAACAGCGTCCGGCGCAGCCTGTTGCTGCCGCAGGTGCCCGCCTGCAAAGCTCTCCGCGTAGGCAGCGAAACACGGGCGGGATGATAAATAATGTACCGGAGATTTACATGACCCTGCAGCTATAAAGCTAAGGGGAAGAGTTAGCGCTGGGCCACTCAAAAAATTATGGGGCATCATAAAAGCAGCCCCTTCCACGCTGCTGCTGAGCTCCCAGCGGGGAAGGATGCTGCTTGAGCTCGCATTTGCTCGGAGACCGATGCTGCTCCATCCCAGCTGCAAGCCGCAGGGAAAGGGTGCGTGGCCAAACCGGTACCTGTTAGAGGGGATGATGGATGGGGAGAGAGAGGGTCTGCATGGTTCAAGAAGCAGCGTAGGCGCCCGCCTGCCCTCTGTCCTGGCTGAAGACAAGAGGAGCGGTGCGGCTGGTTGCAGAGGTGTCAGTGCGACCGAGATGGGTGTAGGCACCCAGGGTGGTAGGGCAGCAGGGAAGAGATGCCTTGCAGTCCTGCTCGACTCGTGAGCCAGGGCTGGCTCATCAATGCCTGTGCCGGATCAGCACCTTGCAAAGCGCGTCAGCCAGCGTGCTCACTCCCAGCCTTTTTTCATGTTTTATTTAAACCTCAAGTTTCTTAGTGCTGCCAGGGAAAGAAGGGGCCTGTGAATCTCCAAAGGCTCGTGTCCTGATCCTGCCTTTCAGATGCCATTAGAGCCCATGTAACGCTTACTCTGGGGTGGCGATACCATTGAAAGCTGGCGGCAGGATGAGGGCAGCTGCCCGCAGGGCAGAGCCGCCGGGCTGCGGGGTCAGCCCCTTTCCAATCACGGCTTCTTTGCTCCGGAGCTATCACACCTCACTCGCGTCCTTTACACAGAGCAGCTTTAATTTATCGTATCGCTTGATCTCAGACTGTGCTCTGTTACTTAATCTAAGACCTCTGTCCACTTGGAGTGGGATCATCAGACGTGCTGGAGAGCATCACGTGCGGAGCAGGCAGCCCCCTTATATCCATGCACACGTTGGCTGTGAGCACCCAGGCGGGATGCAGGGGACGTTGGGGTCCTCTCCGTGGCCAGCAATACCTGTGCACCAAGGTGGGACTCAGCACCAGGTCTTTCCCCGGGACCTTCACAAGAAGAAGGGGGCAGATGGGCAGAGCCAACCGCTCGGGCAGCGGCAAAAGGAGACTGATGCTGCTGGATGTGCGTTTATGGATGAATATCGCTAGCAATTATGATAATGGCTGGGATATCCAAACTTGACATCTTCCTCGTGGATGATGAATAAGCTGTCTGACTTCTGTTCATTTTTTATTCAAAACTTCAATGCTGGCTAATCCGGAGCTCCCGGTGCTAAATGCTAATGAGAAATGCGTTGCCTGATTCCCATACTTAACAGCAAAGCGACTCCCGGGATCAAGGGGGTTAAGTATTGAAATTGCCTCCTACATTAAATAATTAGTAGACAAACAGATTGACTTCTCAAGCCATCACTGGCCCCATCTGTTTCCTGCGCGTTTGCTCCCTCTCTCTTTGCTTGATCAGATAATTGTGTAGGGCTTCACCGAGCGGCGCTTGCCTTTATTTGGGCAGTTGCAGCGTGTCAGGAGGGGAAATATGACGTTGTGGCTCTAATTGAGGCTGGCTGCGAAGCCAGAGTGCGAGCACACTGCAAGTAGACGGTAGCAGTAAAGCCGCGGCGGGACGGCTGTCGTTGGCTCTTGGGTTTGGTCCAAGGGCTGAGGTGGGAGGTAATTAGGCAAACGATGCGAGGGGAGTGATTGGGTTGAGTTTGAATCTTTGCTGAAAGAAAGTCTGAGCCCAAATCTCTGTGCACGGGTACACATGTGCACAGACACGCGCTTGGAGGGGAAAAAGTGAGGGCAGAAACTCGGGGGAAATAATCCTGATGTACACTGAAAATAGCACGAAATACAAACTGCATGGCCCAACCAGGAGGGAATGCTCTAAAAGGCCATTTGCTGCACCGAAATGTTTTTGTAAATGTTTCAAATGGGGGGTTGAAAGCTTTTTATTCTTTTATTTCTTTTTCCCGTGCTAATGCTTGAAGGTTTCCTGTAATTGCTTCCCTGTTTTTACTGCTCTGTGGCTTTTCTGAAATATTTTTGTTTTAATTACAATATTGATTTAGATACAACGCTAAGAAGACCCCTGAAAAAAAGTAAATGAAAAGCAATTACTAGAGAGTGCTCTAATGGAAAGGAGCCTCACGTGGGGAATCAGCCCAGACCTCAGCAGTTATTATTATTTATAGAGCCCTGGAAACAAGCACTTGGCCAGCCTGGCATGAAGATTAATAAATGGGCGGGCTGTTTCCATCAATAAAACAGGCGTGCGCCCACTGCCTGCAGACAAGGACCTGCCGGTGGTCACCATCCATGACCTGACTTTGTCCAGGTCCTGGAGGAAGGCTGCCCGTAATGCTTCTTGGCACGCGCAGAACGGTGTTTGCACCCCAAATGATCCCCAAACCACTTGGCAAAGCCTCGGCTTTGGCAGAGCACGGTGGGTCCCAGCCCATGGGAGATCAGGGTGGCGCCCGCTGAGGGCAGAGCATCCAGGTTAATCCTACCGAAGGCGGTTTGGGCACGAAGCTGCTTAGGCAACCTTCTGTGGCGTGTTTTATTTTGATTTTTTTTTATTTTTTTTTATTTTATTTTATTTTAAAGACTCTCCCATAAGGCTGTTGCCATGACAGATCACTATTCAGCTGGAATGCCGTGTGAGGGTGATGTGGACTGGGGAAAGAAAGGCAGGCGTTGAGAGAGGAGGCGAATGTTATCTTGTCAAGGTAATAAAAGAAATGAACCTGAGGCGTGCCATAAAGAGGAAGTTGCCTTTTTCCTAAAACACATAAGACATATCGCTGGAAAAACTCTATTAAGGATTTTAAAAGGTGAAAACCTTTCATCCAGTTGACTCTTGAGAAAGGTTCCTTGGCACCGAATAGATAAATAGAGGCTTTTGCCCTTAGCTATTCTAGCATGAAAGGAAAGTCTTATGAGTACTCGCCAGATTAATGAGACAGAGGACTCATAAATATGTCAGAAAAACACAATAGTTGGAGATGAAATAGATGCCTCCTTGGGATGCAGATTAATATTCAGGAGGCTGAGGGCTTTGCCAGAGGTCGTCTGGCCCCGGGGCGGGCTGTGCCCCTGGCCGGCCGTGCCAGGTAGGGTGCCCGCTGCCCCACGCCAGGAGGAAGGAGCTCATCCTCTGGTGAAGGTTTCACCTTGAGAGGGCTTGGCCAGGGCAGGCAGAGAAGATGACCTTTGCTGTCCTTCCAGGATGGCAGGGCTCAGCCATCCAAGATCAGCAGGGTGCCATGCAGCTGGGTTTCACATCTGCCATAAAAACCCGCTCTTTATGGGGTGTAGGTTAGGATGTTCATGGTTTGCCTTGGTAGGAGCAAGCCCAGGCTGCAGAGTAAGAGTAGCAGCTCCCTTGGTGTGTTCCCAAAATGTCCTGTAGCGGACCACTCTCATAGTCCAGCATCCTACAACAGCCCTGTAGAGACACCTTTTGCCAAAGCTGTCCCAGAAGTTGGCAAAGCAATATCTGTTGGAGCTCCCGCATTGCACCGGGCATCTCCGCAGAGCGTGGTCGGGGCTACAGGGTGCTCTGCTTGAAACAAGGAGTCATTGAGGGGAGTGGGGGATGATGCCCTCTGTGCTCTCTCAGTGAATGCTTGCAACGAGGCTGCTTCTCTGGGGAAAACGATAATTTTCTCCTTCTGGCTCTTTTCCTCTTGCAGGAAAAAACACGTTGTGGGTAAGTGACCCCCACAGTGACAACTCCCCTGAGCTGCTCCTGCGAGACCTCGGGAGCTGCTCGCCCCAGGGGCTGGTGGCTCCACATGTTCATGCTGGGAAAGGGAGATGAGGAGCTACCCTGGACTCTGCAGCTATTTCTCCTGCAGGCTCTGCAGAAACCATGTCATTTCTTGCTGACAAATGCCCACAGGCTTGTACCAGGGGCGATCCTGGCCAGGATCCTGCATGCGGTCCCCTCCTGCCTCCGCATCCCCCAGGAGACACCCGGCATCGGGAGCAGGGACTAACGGTGGCGTGAGCCTCATGAATACTGAATCAGGGCTGCCGCGAGGAAAGCGATCCAGAAAGATGTGGCGTGTATGACATGGCGAGGTACTTCACGTCGTACAAGCGCGGCAGAGCCACGGGGCCACCGTCGGGAGCACTGCCCGGCCCAGGTAGCAGCCGCGCAGCGAGGGCTGCACGCCGGCACGTTACGCCTTGCCGTGGCCACCCCGAGATTGTATAAAGGTGTTTAACAGCATCAAGCTGGATTTTTAAAGGGCAGGTTGAAGGTGATGTTCACTGCTGGCCTGGGGTTTGTGGGTATCTCGCCTCCTTGAGCCCATAGCTGCGAGAATCGGGCATGCGGGGTCGGCTCTGCCCTTGCGTTCTCCGTCCCACCGGCCTCCCCTCTAAGGATTTTGGGGAAACTCCCTGGGGATGTCAGGTCGCTGCATGGCAAAATAGAACAAGTCCCTACAGCGGTCACCGTGGTGCTTTCTGGGGTCAGGGGATAGGTGGGAGGGGATGCAGCTGAGCACAGGGAGAAGCCACGGCACGGGCAGGGGGAGCTGGGCGAAGGCTCCCAAGGGGTCGGGGAGTTCGTCCCCACTGGAAACAGCCCCGCGTGTAGGTGTTTAATAGGACTATCGCATCGAGCGGCACTGCATTAATCGTCATGGTAACACGGCAGCAGTAAACAGTCTGAAATCATCCCGGAAAATATCACGCCAGTGTTCACATCGGCCCTAATATGAATTAACCACCAAGTTGGCAATGACTCAGTGTAGCATAAACCGCAGCTATGGCATCGCAGAAGTCCCCCAAAGGGTAACTGAGGAGTGTGCCAGCCCTGCACCCCGAGAACGCAGGGTTTGCTCGGTGCCATCCTGCACAGGCATCCCCTTGCCTGTAGGCAGCTCTGGAAAAGCTGGAGTAAAGCAGCTGGAAATCCCCGGAGCAGAGCATCTCCTCCTGCCTGCCCCGCAGGAGGTGCTGTGGGATGCGGGCAGAGCCTCAGGGCTTTGGCAGGACCTGCCACTGAGCTGCTCAGGTAGCCTTGTGCCCCTCAGTGCCACTCATCGTCACTTGATGTCTCCTGTTAAGCCATTTTCCACAGCAAAATCATCCCTTCCCAGTGCAGCGGCTGAACTGTGGAGTTCAGCCTGCGGCTGGGCTTTGCCAGCCTGTGCCTCCAGCAGCAGCTCCAAAGGACTGACACTGTAAAACCTCTTTCCTAGCACACTCTCTGGTTTTCAGCCTGGTCCCTGGCTGGATGACAGCCCACCACGTGCTGTCTCCCCCTCCGTTGGACCCAGCAAGTCTGCACCTCCCTGGCACACTGCATTGGGGTGCCTGAGCATCCTGCCCCACAGCGGCATCCTCCCCCACCAGCCACTGGCAAGCAAAAGTAGCAGCTGAAATATATCCTCAAGCATGGCATGTCCCCAAACCCACCTCCCTTGGGGATGTCCCTAAGCTCTCCTGACACATAAGCCTTGCCAGAAAGCATTACACGCACTCCCAAGGCATTTGGGGTGGCCCGGGGGAGGGCACCTCTGCAAGCCCTGGTGGCAGGGACTCGCGGCTGATTGCAGCTTCACCAAATTGCTGTCTCAAGTCTTTTACCATCTTTAAAACGTTGCTGTTGGAGGCCAACAACTGCCCTGGCACACACACACAGAGTGTATCCCAAAATTGCTGGCAAGAGGGGAGGTGGGGGGTCTGCAGGGGGAATGGGGTACCAGGCACGGAGAGCTCCGTGTGGGGATCAGCACAGGGTGGGTGATTGCAAGGACAGAGGAATCGCACCCGGGTGAGCAATTTCATCAAGCACTGACAGCAAACTAGGGAGAAGGGAGGCCTGGAAACTTGCGATCGGAGTCTAAACGAAGGCGTTGGGTCCCGAGCATCCCCCCGGGCCCTTTTGTCATGCAGTGCTAACCCCAGCTCTGCATTCTGCGCTGACTCTCGCCGTGTGGCGAGCAGATGATGGCTGCAGTCCACAGCCAAGCCTTTCCCTTGTCCCCCTCGCTCTTCATAGAACTCTCCAAACATCCCTGGAGGCCACAGAGCACTGAGGATGCTCATGACACCTGTGATCGCCTCCAGATCGAACTGCTTTCATCCTAAATCACTGCTGTCAGGAGCTGAGCTCTCAGTCCTTGAGTTTGGACTGTCAGATCTCATTCCCAACCAAATAAAAGGGTACCAAAAGGGCTGCTGTTCCCTCCTGGGCATTGCCTGACTTATTTACCTTGCACCTGAGATCCTCTCTAAGCCGCAGCCAGGCTCCATGGCAGTTTTTTGGGGTCTTGGGGGCTGCCTGGGGTGCAAGCGTGCCGGGTGTGTGCTGGAAGGGCTGCCCCAACCGTGGCTTGATCTTGGGTTCAACAAGGAACATTTTGCTTTTCCCGTTACATTTAATCCCTCTTGGTCCAAGAGATGTGGGTGTCGATTTGTCTGGCTTCATCCTGCCGTGCTCTCTGCCTCCTTTCTGTGGTCCGGGTGCTCTGAAAGGCACTGCGTAAATCATTGCAATATAGTCACGGTACTTGTGCAGGGCTTGCGTTAGCCGGATGGCAGAGGGTTGGGTCTGGGACTTTTCCACAAAGCCTGCAAAGATATCAGACTCTCATAGTTTGGGATCTTCTTCAGATCAGCTCCAGCATGGAAGCAAGACGGAGCCTGCTGCGTCCCTGCCGTGGGCGATGCTCGCCCCCAAACAAGCATCTCACTCGCACAGAGGGAGGAAACACCTGTAACGTGCTGGCAGATGCTGTCTCCGGGCCTTCCCGTGATGTCAGCCACAGTGTTAGTCATCGTCATGGAAACTAGGAGCTGGTGGTAAACAACAGGAACCATCCCCAAAAAGCACCCTGCCACGCAGTGGGACCGGCCACCCGGGGGGAGATGACTCAGGGTAACGTTGGATGTAGCCAGAAAACAGCCCAGCAGCTTCCCTCGAAGTCAATTCCTGGCACTGCTGAGGGAGAAGCAAGGAAGTATGGGGACCTCAATGGGTCACCTTGTTGTGCAACGGCCCACCTGGGCATGCAGCCAGCGGAGCCACTGGTGAAACCCCAAGAGCACCTCATCCCTCCCCACTGGGTCCAGCCCAGCGTGTTGCCCTGAAGAAGGGACCCGGAGCCACTTTCGGCAAAGATGTGCAGCAGGTGACGCCACACACCATGAGAAAATGGCAAACAATCCCCCTGCAGCAGCTGAACTGTGCACTGCAGGTCTCGTTCCTGGAGCAGCTGTACAGGGATGTGGCTGGGCGCATGTCCCTACGGCCACCGGCCAGCCCTGAGAGCCTGCTGTGCCACCAACCATGCGGCCAAAATCTCGAAGCCTCAGCAGCAAGGCAAGGTGGATGCAAAATGCGACTTCTTTGGGTCATCTGTAATTTCTGGGAGGGAAAGCCCCATAAAAAAACCCTCCTTTGAGCGTAGAGAGACACTTTGTGCTGTCGGCGAGTGGAGGGGGGCTGCAGCTGTGGGTCCCCAGCAGGGTGTCACAGGCAGGGTCACCACCTCCATCAGGGCTTTTGCACCGTGTCTTATTTTCAACATTTCAGAAACCTACTGATTTCCTGATGCCTTCCACAGGGGTTTGGGGTGGAAAGGAAGGACGTCTTCCCCGTCAGGCACCTGGACTGCTCTGCACCGTGGCGAAGAGCTGTTGGTGTCTGCACCACATCCCCAGGCTTTGTGCCCACGAGCCCACCGGTCTGGTGCAAGGAAAGGTTTCTTTCAGAAAGCCTTTTTCCACGTCAATTTTTAGTATTTGTCTTTTCATTAAGACCCCAAATCTCCTGCTTGCCCCTTTTAACTTCTCTTACTGAGTTTCTCCGCGCCGCAATTTCAGAGGCAGTTTCAAGGTTAGAGCAAACTCCTCACGCTGCAGTGACTGCAGCTCTCCAGGGGAAGGTTAAAGGATGCAAATTGTTGACAGAGGGCTTTTCAATTTAGCATGCAAAGATCTGATGGTTGAAAGGTGAAGCTAGACAAATCCAGGGTAACAGGGCGGGTGATCAGCAATTGGAACAATTTGCCGAGGCTCATGACGTATTCTCCTTCACCGGTGATTTTAAAATTAAGATTGGATGCTTTTCTAAATGATGTAGTCACGTTCAAAAAGCATTAATTTGGGGAAATGCTTCAGAGGAGATCAGACTGGTCCTACCAACGAGTTCGTGAGCCCCGCATCCCTCTTAGCCTTTACCGTATCTTCTCTTTCTCAGCCTTGATCATATAATTGCACGGCCTGTGGGGCTGCCATGGGCCACCTGGCTTGCTAACCTCCTCAGATGCTTGTGGGTGGCCCAGAGCAGCCCCAGCCAGCTCCTTCATCTCCACCACTGCCTGGACGTGGTGCTTCACCCAGCTTCCTCCTGCCATACCATAGCCTTTCGTCGCCAACGCCTCCAGGAAAGCCATCTCTGCTGGGCAGGGTCGGAGCTTTGGGAGGCCACCGTGCTTATCAGTGGCGTCTCACTTCTGGTTGGAGCTTCCCCCAGCCATCCCTCCAGCTTCAAATGATAGATGGCATCTCTGCCTTGGACCCTTTCGCGGACTGATCCCACTTTTCGTTAAGTACAGCTGCCAGCAGCAAATACCAACTTTTTCCCCTGTGAATATTACTGTATGGGAGCAGAGTACAGAACATTTTGGCTCAGCAGCGCCAGCGCACGTACCCATCAGCCAGCTCCTCCCTGCTCACTGACACTTGGTGCTACAAGGAAACCGGGGAGTTTTTACGTTATTTTTATTGCTGAATGTTTTCAGCTCACGGTCTCCACGATGACTGTCCTCTTCCCTGCTCTGTAACTCGGATGTGCCTCTTGGGTTCATTTAAACTGTTTGCCTCGCTCTTTCATTTCTTTTTTTCTACCGGAATTTAGCGCCCAGCTGACAGATCTTGAAAACAGCATCCAGTCCTCCATCTTTCCAACAGTGCACGTACTGCTGCCTCCAGCCTCGCGGTACACTGGGGCAGCCCTGTCCCAACCAGGGCCACCTTTCCAGGGGGTAAATGTGTTCTCCCTGGTTTATCTCTTGTATTTTTGGCTTTTCTACCTGCACGAGTGCCTGGTGACACGCCTGGGTTCTTAGCAGTGGTGAGCACTGGTTCTCCATGCTTGAAAATCAGTGGGGGAACCAGTATCTAGTTACCATTAGGTGGTGTTGTTATTTATTAGTAATAATTGCAATTGCACTCATCATACTTCTTTATTACTTGGGTACCATATGGGCATCAGCTTCCAGCTGTACACTGAGACTGCAAAGCCGTTCAGCCTCTCCTGCAAGCATGCCCCAGTTGAGCACTGCCAAAATATCTCACGTGAAACGCAACAGCCAGGGCGTGGGAGTCTATATATTTTTATCATTCTCTTGCTTTTCACTTAATTTAAAGCTGTCCCCTTCATAACTTGTGAACAAACCACTGTGTAGCCTTCTTCAGCATTCAGATCTGAGAATCCTTATTTTGCGCCGTGTGTATGGAAAGAAAGTAATGAATGTCTCTAGCTTAACAGTCTAAAAGTCTTTCTTGCTGTGCAGAAGAAACCAGCATCCCCAAATCCATTTTCATTTATAACATTATGAGTAATTCTACTGGCAGCGGTTTTCCCTTCCCATATATATTTATTAGAGGGAGAAATTCCCCATCCTAAAATAATGTTCCTGCTTGGGTCAAATATTTTTCAGGCTCTGATTCTGCCTCTAACCCTTTCGTTGCTTCCCACGTGCTGTTTTGTGACACACCGTGCAGGGTGGAGCGTTCCTCTCAGGAAAGATGACACTCAGGGACACAGAAAGCAGCCTCAGCAGATGACTGAGAAGCAGACAGAGGCAGTGCTCGGAAAACAAAATCGGAGCGGCTTTAGAACAAGCTGTGCCATTTTTGCAAGAGAAGAAAGCCATGAGGACTAGCACCCCTCTCCCCAAAGCGCAGAGACCTTCTGCCCATGCTTCTCAACTGATGACCATGAGGTTGTCCTTATGTCAATACCCAATAATGTCATACTCATTAGGGTATTGCCATCTGCCCATAGACACCCTGAGCTCGGCTGCGCTGCTGGGTGACACAGGAGGGTGTCCCAGCCCTGCTAAGGGGAACTCTGCAGGGTGGGCTGAAGGTATCTCTAAGCCTTTATGGACCTCAGCGTGGTGGTAATTGCTTTTTCTCAATGTGCTGGTAATCGCGCAATGGTTCATAGCTTCTAAGACCAAGTTGCCTGTGGAGGGGCCACCTCCCAGCTAGGCTTGAAAGTAAGGGGCCTTGAGAGGAAGGGATCCCCCCCTGTTTTCTGATAAAATATTCCTGTGGCTTCTCTTTCTGGTAATTCAGGAAGGCGAGGGAGAGAAGCAGGCGCTGCTTGGGAGGAGGAGGCCACCACGGACGGGCTAGACACCTCAGAAATCTTGGTCCACTCTGACCATTTGTTGGTGATTGGGGGCACAGTCTCCTGATGAGCAGGGTATTTTTCATCATGTCGGTGACAAATGGCTCTCGGTTGAGTAGAAAAATGGTTTATTGATTAGCTAGCAGAGGTGCGCGTGGGGACTGTGCTGCTAACGAACTGTGCCTGTTCCGCCAGCTGCTCTCTGCGGGGGCTGCTCGGGGACTTGGCCAAACGTGACCTCTTCCTCCTGTGCCCATGGGTCCTGCAAAAACAGAGAACGGGGTGCTTCAGGGAACCTCATCCTGCTCCGTTCTCCGACTCCGTTTTGGGGGCTTGCCAAGCAGGGACACATCACTGTCCCCGAGGCAGGGGACCACCTGGCTTCCAGGGACTATCGGTGACAATCACAGATAAGCGGCAGGACCATCTTTGTGGGTTACCTCTTGGCAGTCGGTCCCTCTGCTTTCCCACCTCTCTCCTTTCCGTGTCCCCCCAGTCTAAACCCAGCTCTAGCACAGCACTGTAATGGTGGGTTTTAATCAGGCAGCCACCCCACTGAACTTGGCTGGTCTCTTCAAACTGTTTGGGTGCTGTAGGGTGGGAAGCCACACCACAGATCCAAACTGCCTGGGAAGACCGTGGTTTTGAAGGAATTCTCCCTACTCAGAGCTTCATCGATGGAAAAAACCAGCCCAGTTACTTTTGTTTTCCATTTGTTTTTGTTTTCGTTTTTTTTTTTATCTTTAGCCTCTGTGTGTCTACCCACAGCACACCTTGAGCAAGTCGAGCGTAATTAATCACAGTTTGCTTCCCTGTGTTCGCATGGGATTCCTAATCCGCAGTAAATCCTTTGAGGAACAGATGCAATTATGAAAGAAACGCTTATTAAAAAGAACTATATGTGCCATAAAAAAATGTCAGGACAATTGTCCTTTAGTTGTTTGTAATGTTGCCAGCTGTAATATACGATCCTAGTGCTACGTCCCAGCTGTCTGCGTCCCCTGCTACAGTGTGCTTCAGCGATAGCTTGTGCTGGATTTCACGTGCAGCTGCACAAAGCCGCCAGATTTCAGCTGTTCTTCCTTCTCTCTCTCTCCATCCTGCGAGCACCTATTCTTTACTCATCATGCAAAAGCCTGTCACAGCCACGAACCTCCTGTAGCAAACGCTATACTTGATCTCTCCTGACTGAAATGGATGATGAGCTGCTTGGAATTAATATCTTCTGCACGTGTCAATGTGACCAGCCACTGGAAGAAGATATATTTGACAGTGATTTGTCGGTTTGGCCAGCTTGGCAGAAGACACACCACAGCAACTGAGCTGCAAATGTGTACTGCGCTTTCCCATCTTTTGCTGTTTTCTTGCCTGGCGAGGAATGAAGAAGGAGGTTACAACCAAAATCCATGTGCTGGGGCCTTGTTCGACACTCCTTTGGTGGTGTTAACCACCTGAGGACAGTGAGTCTAAGGAAATGAGAACACTGGGGTTGTGCTCTTGGATTTAGCCCATCATTTTTTCACTCGGTGGCTCAGCTTCTCACCCACAGGACGGTGAAGTGATGCCAGTCCACTACTGCAGAGACTTGGAAGGAGCAGCCAAACAAATAACAGACAAAGAGATCTCCAGGAAAGCTCTTGAATAGCACAGTTGGGTAGCCCGTGACTGAGGCCAAATAATTCTCGTGCCGAGGATGGTGTCAGAAAGGGAGCAACTCGTCTTGGAAGAAGAAACGGGGGACAAGAGAGATGGTTTTGCCGTATGTATTAAGGATGTGCATACTTGCTGCAAGCCCTAGAGAATAAGGGGATATGGGACCTACTGAAAAACGATGAGTGATTAGTAAATACGGTTGCATGTTGTGAGGCCGCTGACCTGTGTGACTCAAGGTGAAGCAAGTCTTTTTGTGCGCAAATAGGAGAACCATCCAAACCTTAGGAAAGAGAAGGATGGGAAATGGAGCAGGGACTGTCTCGGGTCGGTTCTAACTCATCACTGAACTTTGGGAGAGGAGGAAAGGCTGCAAGGACCAAAAGCCAGGTCAAGTTCCCAAGGGCAAGAAGGGTGGCATGAGCAGGCAGGGACGAAACCAGGCAGCTCAGGGCACGAAATGTTGTGCAATCAGCAGGTGCTATAAAGGGTAATAAGGATCAGCCGCAGATAAAGTATTTTCAAACTGACCAAACCAGAACTCGGTTCGCAGTTAGTCAGAGAACTGGCAGAAGCCATCTCAGGGCTGTTACAGCGCTCCAGGAGGTCGGCAGAGGTAAAGGTAAAACCTGTATTTACAGAGGGGTGAAAGAAGGAGGTATGGAGAAGTGTTATTAGCGTTGTAATCTAACTGGTTTAAATTAAGTTCCCAGAAAAACATCATTTCTAAGCACAAAAAAAAAAAAAGAATCCCCCCAAAAAGAAAAAAAGACACACATGTCAATCCAATCTGATTTCTCTGTGTGATGAGACTAAATATTTTGGATTGAGAAGAAGCCAGAGAATGTCAGATGTCTTGGCTTTGCTAGGATTTTGCTATATCTCACATGATATTCCTTTTAACAAGGTTGGTAAGCAGGTCTCCATAAAACTACCGTGGGAGAGGTGCGAAACGTGGTTGGAAACCAGACAAGAGAAGTCAATGATTTGCTGTCAAACGAAAGGATGGATTGAGTGACTTTCTACAGGAATCTGTCCTTGATCTAATAGGAGTCAGTATTTTCCCTAACGATCTAAATGATGGAATATTCTCTGTTCAATCTGCTGAGGTTCAAGACGGGAATTAGTGCTGCAATTGCAGAGAAGGAGATTTCTAATCTTCTAACAGTACGGACAATTAAGCGCTGGGATGTTTTGCCTGGGGAGGCTACGGAATTTCTATCATTAGAAGTGTTTAAGAAGAGTTTGGAGGAACATCTCTCGGGAATGATACAGAGCTAACCCTACCTTGAGGCAGGGCCAATGCTTGAGGTCCGTTCCAGCCCTATTTTCTGTGATTCTGCATCACTCCAAAAGCGGTGTCGCGTCTCCTGTGACTTTTAGGGGAAAGTACGAAAAATACCACAAAGAGCTGAAAACGTGTGATGACTTTTTTCGACATAAAGCCTCGTGCTTTTATTTACCAAAATCTCAATATATTAACCCAGTTCTCCAAGCAAGTGGCAGAAATCGAGTAGCCTGGCTTTTAAGCCTCGTTGTCTGCAGATCTGCTGGAGCTCTTGCTGGCTTTCTCCATCCTGAATCTGGAAAGCCTGGGTGCTAAGGTCTTACTGCTGCGGAAAAGCTTTGGGTTTCTAAAACTGAAATACGAACAAGGGTATTTGTATGAAATCGGAATGAAAACATTTTTCCATCGGCTCCTCTGGCAAAAACAGCTGGGCATTTGGAGTGATGGTGTTTGAAATGCAAAATGCACCTCATTGGAGAGTTGTTTCGCGCAATTCATCTTCAGAGTACGCTCTTACTGCTTGTTTGCAATGTGCAGCTATAAACCATCCTTTCCGAAAGTGCTCCGGCTGGCTCAGTGGTAAGGAAGAGGGGAAGGATGGTAATATCAGACATTTCAATCCCCACTGCAGCCTACATTGCTCAAAGCAAGATGACTTGCAAACATCTAACACGAATGAGGAAGATGAATCGTATGCAAGGTCAGGCGCAACGCCAGAAAACTGATAGAGGCAAAAGCAGTTAATTGCTTTAGATTCCAACAGCCCCAAAACGTGCCCTGTGTACAGACATCTGTTCCTTGCGCTGCGGTGGACCTCACCATCCAAACCAGCAAATAAAATAGGCGATGGAGGTGCTCGTCATGATTTTTAATATCAAAATCAGATTCACTGTTGCCTTATGGTCTCTGTAATTACTAGACATCACTCATCATTTTTCCCAGCTCAAGGGATACTCTGTTATTGACCTCAATGGGAAGATATAAATACATTACTGAATGGAAATATCACCATTTACTATTGTGGAAAGGTCTACATCATAGCTCAAAGGACTCTGAAATCCTTATCTCGGTGTACCTACAGCAGAGAAGAATGCCCGATACTGTTGATATGATGGCAAACCGCTGCTACTAAGGTCTTATCTTAGAGGAGAAAAACCTATTACAGGTTATTAAAGGAGAGCAACAATAGCAAACCACAAGCTCAAAGGAACTTGCTACAGTCAATGAGCTAAAAATACCGTGCTGGGCTAGCAGAGTGCTGCCAGTGATGGAGGTGGCCAGAGAGCACGGTGGCCTCACTGGTCCCAAGCTAGTGGGGCCACAAAGTCTCTCAGGAGCATGGCAGGACCACAGAGAGCCACAGAAGACAAAGGGAGGTTATTTCCCCTGAATGAAATTCAACAAGGGTAAATGTAGGGTACTGCATCTGGGGAGGAATAACCCCATGCATCAGTACAGGTTAGGGGCCGACCTCCTGGAGAGCAACTCTGTGGAAAGGGACGTGGGAGTCCTGGTGGACAACAGGATGACCATGAGCCAGCAATGTGCCCTGGCGGCCAAGAGGGCCAATGGCATCCTGGGGTGCA